>JAQFYB010004052.1:0-17362 GCA_034694085.1 Pogonognathellus longicornis | reverse complement strand
CCTTTCAGATACAATTGATTTCAAATTAATAGAAAAATCGAATTCCTGACCTTAACTATTGGGTTGAGAACCCGTCATAGACAGTTAGAAATAAGATTTTTAATTCTGATTTTAGCATTGTCTCATTGTGCTCGAGAAAACAAAGTATATCTTATTGGTGGCTCGATACCAGAGTTGGCCGAAGATAAGCAGATGTACAACACTTGTACGATATGGAGTCCTACTGGAGATATGCTTGGAATGCATCGTAAAGTTCACCTGTTTGACATCGACATTCCTGGAAAGATTACATTTCAAGAATCAAAAGTTTTGTCCCGTGGTAACAATTTGACTACTATTGTGACTGACATATGTAAAATTGGGATTGGAATTTGTTATGACATCAGATTTCCAGAAATGGCACAAATATATCGAAAAAGAGGTTGCGATTTGCTTATTTATCCTGGAGCGTTTAATATGACAACCGGGCCAGCTCACTGGCAAATTCTACAACAGAGCAGGGCCGTGGACAACCAGGTTGGTGTTAGACATGAAGAGGATTATGATACAAAATACATTTATACTTTGTTTTTAAACTTTGTATGTTGACATAGGTTTATGTTGCAACCGTATCTCCGGCCAGGGATGAATCGGCAAGTTATGTTGCTTGGGGTCATTCAATGGTGGTGAATCCATGGGGGAAAGTGTTAGTTGAAGCAGAGGCACCAGAGTCAGTAGTTTATGCTGATATAGGTAAAAATTTTCTAATACTTTAGGTTAACAAAGAAGTTAAAAAATATATATACCTAAATAATAATTTTATTAATTTAATCTTTTAGATTTGGGCTACCTGAATGAGATCAGGCAACAAATCCCGATATCGAAGCAGAGTCGCAGTGATCTTTATGAAGTTCGGTCTATAAAATAATGACAATAATATCTGATGATATACTTGTGTGATGTAACCGTGAATTGGTCAAAGACTGTCTAGTGAAATATGTATAAATAACTATGTACGTAAGCAGGATATATCTTTGCTAATTTTACATTGATTACGTAATTACTGCAACTATTAGAGCTGCTAGACGAATTCAATGAAGAAAATTTTAAAGTTGTCTATGAAGATATATTTGATTTACTATCAAATTTTATTAATCATAAATACACATTATTGTAGTAATAAATACCAAGTAAAAAGTTATAAATTATAAATATGTTATAAATGATGTAAGAATAAAACAATATGATGTAAAACATTTATAAATGTGTCAACTAAATGGATTGGGCCCATAAATATGAAACGAAATGTAGCAGTTATGGCACAACAGTTTTTTGTCAATCTATTCTTCTAAGCATTTATAATTGCATTCATTGTCATCCACCGCTCCTTGTTTTACCAAAGTGACAGTTTCTTCCCAGTTTTCAGGAGCAACCCTTTCTAGTAATCTATTCCAAAAATTTGATTTAAGTAATGCAACGTAAAGGCAGTATCAATTATTTTAATTTGATATGAATTTTATAATTGCTTTTTATACTTACACAAGAATGAGGTCCTTGCTCTTGAAGCTTCTCAGGTAGCTTCCTGCACCACAAGCAGCCTGTTTGAGACATTCGTGGCGACCTAAGAGAGCTCCGACGGTTGCACGTACTTCTTCTTTATATTTAGGTTGAACGTTATTGTCACTAATGTCCATCATTCTGTTTTTCCTCTTTTCCTTGCTGAGTCCAAAAACTTCCAACACCCTCTTGATCATTGTCTTCACTCTGTCTACATTTGTAATATTTTTATAATAAATCATTTTTTTAATTATTCACACTTACAAATAATCAATCTCGCTTAACCATATTCAGTCTTTTTTAAAATAATGAGCTCACAAAAAAACAAGAATATTTACTATTTAAGAAAATACAACATACGCATATACGTCGGTTTAGAATGCGGTTTGGCTTGTATATCTGTAGTGTGTTCATCCTTATCCTTATCAGAATCTATCAAGACTGTAACTATTGGTTCACTCAGTCCCTCTTCTGAAGTTCCATTGACGCTGGTGGAATTTGAATCGGCATCTGTTGAGTTTAGGTCACTTCTCAATTTTGCAGACTTTTTTTTCGATTCTTTAGCCTCACAAATGGTCACTAAAGTCACTACGGCGAAGACCATTAACACCGTCGATAAGTAAATGCCCAAGATACGCATTTCTGCTTTGTATTTTGTCGTGGAATTGCAAGTGATATATTATATTTCTTTGTTAGGATATTTCCAAGCACTTTCCAACAATCCAATGATTTAGTTACTTTTGCTCCTGTTCACTCTAGATGTGTTCAGCATGAAATAAAGTCTAAGAGTGATAGACGTGAGGAAAGAAATAGAGTTTTAAAAGCAAATAGAACGGGAACAATGCATATCCGGTCATCCTTATATAGCCACCTGCATTGTCTAAATTAGTCCATGTTTCTGTAGAATTACTTTGTTTCTCCATTTACACACATGAAGTCCATCGTTTCTATTTTCTACTTAGTAATAATATACTTGTATCATGTACTGAAATGGTCTTCATGAAAGTATTCCCTTCGGTCTGTCACAGAATGAATAACGGGAATCGGAAGGATGAGGGAAACCTAAACTCAGGCCAATTACGGTATGCAGTACATCTAAGCATAATATACAACTTGATGTTATGGTCTGCAATCTCAACCAGGTATTATCTGCAACCAACAATAATATGACAATATATTGTCAACTTCTTCATCGTTTCATGGTTTGGTGAAGGTGTGTGTGCGTAAATGTAATACATCCTTATTTTTATTACTGTCCATATTCTGTTAGCTTATTTATACTTATTTGTCTTCAAAACATTAGGAAGATTATAAATTCTCAATTTCCCAAGGAACCCTTTTAAGTGCATTCACTCTAAACGTACAAACTTCCGAATTTCATTTTAATTGGCGTAGCTGAACAATAGTGCTACTGGGGTACATATAGATAGGTACTTCTGGCACTTGCCATTCACTCAATACATCACAATCAAGCCTTTCGAGGTGGTTTAATGACACAAGTGGAAATGTTTGAGGTTTTTGAATGCTTGCTATTAACTATTAATGTGAGTAAATAAAAATGACATTTTCAATATAATTTTGACTACCTCAATGTCTTGGTAGAATTACAACTTTATTTTTCTTATTTTTGTTCACAAAAACAAACTACTAGCTCATTAATCATTAATGGATATATATGTATATATCAGTACTGTCTAATGAGATAATAGCCGTAAAAAGATTTCGAGTGATAATTGCAAGTGTAGCATTTAAATACTTATTTAATATCGACATTAGAGTAATTACATGAATATAGATGCGTTAGTTTACTTGGAATCTAGTATCTATTCTAGAAAAATATAAAACATATAAAAGCCATTAAGTAGCTATAGATTAAAATAAAGGCATTCACTACTGAATACTGTAATGAGACAGTAATACTTTAAAGCAAATGAATTAGCGTTAGCTATTATAAGAAACTTGAGAAACTATATACTAAATTGTTCACTTTAAATTGCTTTTTAATCATTGTTGCAATGTATTTGTAGAGAAATATTATTCTATTGGAGGATATTATTCGGTTGAGTTGTAGAGCATAGGTATGCCTCGCAATTTTGTCCGTACATTACTGAAACTCTGAAGATGTCGTATAACAGACTGTAATCGGAAGGAACGTACCTTCCCAAGAATCTACATGAAAATAAACATATTTTAATATTCACCTACAATTTTGCATATTGTTGAACTTTATAGGGAACGAAAGCTGAGTCATCATGACTTTGAAAACTAAAAAAAATGAGACCTCGCCATTTTTACAATTTTTGTACTTACAAGAATATGAAATCCCTTCCTGGCAACTGTTGTAGATAGTTTCCAGCCAAACAAAGAGATTTCTTTGCACATTCGTCATTTCCCTCTAAAGCACCAAATAGAGCACCTATAGTACTTTTTGTTTTCTTATCAGTAACTTGAAAATAGTCGCTAATAGTTGTAGCGTTCATATTTCCAAGCCAGTCTGGCTTCTTATTTCCACTTGGTGATGATGGCTCCTCTCGTGATGTTCTATGCATTTCCGACTCCTGGTAAGCTTCACATACTACAATAACACAAGGGATACAAATTAGTTTTTTCAGGTTGAGATAAAATTACATACCAATCCATTTTCCGTGTCAGTAAACGAAGGTAACACTTGTCAATCAAATGAAATAAGGTTAAGAACATTACAAGAGTTCTAAATATAAAGTTTCTTCTGTTATAGCAAACAAAGTAATGCCTTCGTTTACAAAGCTTTTGGTTATACTATACAGTTCTAACGTATATCAGACTAGTGATATACCTACTAGCTTAAAATGTTCTGCCATACATAGTTACACTTACACGTATAGGATAATGACGATAAGGCATGATAATAATGTAATTGTAGCCTGGCGCCTACACTGATGTATTTATAGACTATATTCCACATATATATATATATAATGATGTGCTGATGTGAATACATCATAATATTTCAAATTGTGTGTTTTTTAAATTGATTGGCAACATTTCAAGCAAATGATAAGGATTTGTATGCTGCAATAATTATTATTTAATGATGAGAAATATATTTAACAGAAAACTTACCTTGAAGAATAATTATGATGAGAATGTACATCAAGGCACATATAGTAAATAAACCAAAACTTCTCATTTTGCTTTTATCACCGAATAAAAACTGAATTTGGGAAAACAATGAAAACTATGGGTAAAAAATGGTTTATGATGGAGCAAAATGGATTCTGTTAGCAGGAATGAAAAGTACGTGATACAAAGGAGCTACAGCAATCTGCAACTCTACAGTTGGCTCCGATGAATTGTTCAGTCTCAAGTTTCTGAATCATGTAGGTATGCTGGTATGTAAATGATTTCAACCAAATGAACAAAAAATATTTATGCATAATATTTAAACTAGTCTGTTTATATATTATGAGTATTCTATGCAACATATTATAATGTATCATATGAATATGTTCGTTACCTTTACCTATCATGCGGATACAATCAATACTATGTTTAGCTTCGCCTTTTATGTTGATATAAACTAACAATCGTGAAAGATAAGTACTCGATCAGTAAGCCTAGTATTGTAATAAGAAAGACACACAAAATTCATGTTAGTATTCATAATTTTCTCCTTATGTATAACTCTTTAATAGCACGCAACATGTTATTGTCAAAATTTGGTTTACAAGTAGAAAAAGTAAAAAAGAATAAATATCAGTCAAAATTATAAATTCATAAATTAATAATTAGCGTCTTTTCTTGATTTGTTTATTTTCCCAATATTCGAAAGCGTCAATGACTGTTTCCAAAATGTCATCCAAAGAGTCGATATTAAGCTTCCAGTCATTGAGGGAACGTGTTCCTGGAAGGAAGGCGATTCCAAACACCCACATTGCGTATCCTTGTGCCACCAACATGAACAGAAGAATGAATAAACCGAAAAATATGTTGACCAGACGACCAGGTTGAAAATCAGTTCCCAAAAGATTCAAGAAATTCAGTGGATCATCCTTAACGGCTGGTACTGCGGGCATTACTTCCTTGTTTTTGTCTCCTTCCGGTTCTTCTTCTTTTTCTTCTTCTTCCTGGACGTAGGTATTTGTAGAATTCTCTTCCTCTTTAACGCCATACTCCGGTTCTTGTTGGGCAGGCGGCATGTAGGCATATGGAGTGTATTCCGTGGTAGATGGCAAAGCTGGATAGTAATCAGTTGAATATACTGCTGGAGCCGGGTAACCGGGTGGTGCTACATAGCCCGCAGATGATTTTTCGTCAACTTTATTTCCTAAATTAAGTACCGGAGAGGAATACAAGGCTTTGGGTCCTTGTTCATAAATTATCTGTTGGTGACTTAAGGAAATAAACACAGTGACCACAAGAAAAGATAAAATATTCAGCTTTTTTGGAGCCATTTTAGGCAAATATTGATTGTATGGAAACTACTAGAATTAGTATGTATGAGATAAGAAAGCAGGATTCGGTATGATGAAGATAAGCACCATGCCCCCACATTTATATGAAAAGTTTCAGTCGAAAACTTTTAATTGCATTTCGTCACTTCATAATTGAATTAATCGTAGAAGGTATAATGTATTCCGATGCCAATGAACTTGTTAATGCAATAATAACAGAAGCAATGACATATACAGTTAAATCAGAGACAACAACAATCATGAACAATTACCTGGCGAGCTTGCATGAAGATGGTGAGTTAATATGCTTGTAATTACAGCGTCAAATACAGTTTTTGCTTAATCGCTTTTATTTTTACATTTCCACTGATACTAACGGTAAAAGAAAATTTAAATGAATTGATGAACTTGGTTTTCACTTCATGTATTGAAGTGTCTAATCTCCTAACATGAGAAAAGTATTCTACTAATATACATACACATCATTTGAAAATAAGTAAAGGTAAATTCGAATATCCTAATTATTAAAATGCACAGGGAAATACGCAACTTACAATTCAATGTTAACACTGGGTTCGATATTAAGCATTGGCTATTATTAGTATGCATGAGAACATTCTACTAACTATATTCATGGCTTACGTTGAGTTGACAAATTAAATATAGTATTATTATTCCTGCTTAAATTTCATGTGCTTTGCCATTTCATCTATCGCCTCTATTACAGCCGTTGTATATCCAAGTTCATTAGCACCAGATATGTCTCGAGGACCCTTGGACAGTACAGCTTTCTTTGCCCCCCATGAGAAAACCGTGATTTTGAGAAACGCCAATAACAGAACCATTCCAATGGCTACTAGAACTTCCTTCGCTCTATAAAATATCAATAATATTCCATCACAATCAATTCTAATAGCATCCTGCAGATTAATGAACAAAATATGATGACTATTTCAAAATATCGTGCATGGAAAAATAGTTTAATGAATGGTTGATACCAATTTTAAAATGACAATTGAATACGTGAACTTAATTTTGTACTAGTTATTAAATTTTAGGCGTTTTTTGTGATTTAATTAAATTACCTGTTTAGCATTACGGACATATTATCAAACTTGTTAGTTAAAGGTCCAAACATGTTACTGATTCCATTCCATGAGAAAAATGCAGGTTCTTCAACCAATTGTACAGGAGGAGATGAAATTTTATGTTGGTGAATATTGGATGATGGTGGTGGTGGTGGCAGTGGATCTTCTGCAAAATCGCTCTTGTCGATTTCATTAGTCACAATATTTTGACGATGTTCTTTGTTGGACGACAGGCTTCTCAATTCAAAGTCGATTGCTTCATCATCTGGATCCTCATTTTCTACGACAACCAAATCTTCTGGATCAGGAGATCTTGGATCTTTATAATTAAATGACGCCGGTTCACTTAAAACTGAAATAACTGACAACGCAGCAAACAGATATACAATAAAAAAATAATTAAAATTTCCAGACATTTTTAAGACTAAATGGCTCGGCTAAAAAATTTTCAGAGTAAATAAAAACGATTTATTCTACTTGAAATAATAAATTTAATGAAGCTAAGCTTGATTCAAAAGATATCGGTTGCGACAAGCTAACTTGTAGAAGTGGAAGTTTTCTTTAACCAGCCTTCAGAATTGTGTGTAGATATTGACTGGATTTGCTTATAGTTATTCCTAATATTTCTGTAATGCAAATATTCATAAGTCATAAATATTAGTACCTAGTACCTATACTATCTACGCGCATCAAAACCTCATAAACACAAATATTGAAAAAATGCATCCATGTTTTAGCCCCTATTTTTTCAAAAGTTCATTACGTAGGGAACTGGAGAGAACACAGGCACAGCTAACACATACGACAATTTGTATGATGGGTGAACAACACACATGGTGTAGTAACAAACAGCTCAGCCATATTTATGTATATATTTTATGTAAATGTGTAAACTAGATGCAAAAACCTAATACTATTGTAATATTATTTGCATTATATTCATTTTGTTATTAGCATAATTTTTTATTAATGGTTTTTATGCAAATTGTAGAAGAAAATGCATACCTAACAGGGAAGTAGCATTGATTCAACAGTTCAATAAACCTGACATTCACGTACACATGCATAGCTTGCATACTGTCTTACTTACATTTAGTGTTTAGTAATATTAATGCAACACTTACACACAGGGGCATTGAGAGACATGTATGTAATTTTAAATTCTATTTGAAGTAAGACAATAATTATTTTCCATCCTCTTAATCAATTTTCTAGTGTAAGCTTGCTTGTCATTTTATGAATGAATTACATGTCGTATGTATTCATCTAGTGAGGACGGGACTTTAAGACGGGAAGGATTACTAATTTATTTAGTGCTTTTCAGGTATTGGTAACTGCAGACCAAACCAGCCACTACAATAATAGAGTAGTAGAGGTATACATTGTTATGAATCTGGTAATGCATATAATTTGTTGTCCCCCATTTAGATACCCGTTTGATGTTCTTCTTTGTCTCAGTTAGATTCTGTTCTATTTTATTTCCTAAAAGTTGGTAACTATAGGTAACTAAACTTCTCAAAAAAGCCATAATCAACTGCCTCACACAAAGTGAATATAAAGCAAAACTGAAGCTGTATGAACGGTACACATACTTTGAGTGTGAGCTGCAAATACACTTTCATGAAATATACTTATGAAAGAAAGGGTTTACACTCATAGACCGCATGTTTAATTAAGGGCAGCAATATTTTGTACACAGTTTACCAAAAACTGCAATTTTTTCAACGGGTGTTTTTCAATTATAAGTTGGAATACTGTAAAATAGGTTTATTAGGCTGCACGATATAGAATCTCCTCGTACAATTATTTGATTGACACCAATCAATCGAGATTTAGAACATAAATAAAACTAGTAACTGTTTATAAACTCTTTCAGTTATAGAAACATTTACTGTTGTTAAGTCGCAAATACTGCAAATACAACTTTATTAATGTTATAAAATAAATATATTTGCTAGAATACATAATACTCAAACGTTACTAACACGAAATGCAGGAATACTTACATTTAGATTTAGAGGTTGAAATAAATGAACTTAAAGTTCAGTTTTAGTGAAAGTTGACAACTTTCGGTGAATTGTCATTAAATTTCCAACATTCACTGACCAAACATTGCATCATAGAGTCCAATACCATAGTAATGCATATATGGTATATACAGATGTACATATGTGTATTAGTAAACTTGTATTCGCCTATGACTTGTGTGACCCCCATACCTACAACTCACTACGTAGAATTAGCTTCTTACAATGAATTAGGAAGCTTTTAGTGGAAATACAGATAAGTGTTCATCATTCATTTTCATTCACGTCCTTCCTCATGCGAAACTAATTTGAATTCTTCTGGAATGTCATCAGTACGGTTTCATACAGGAATTTGGTACGAAGAGGTCGCCTGAGTTGAAAGTAGGGTGGATTGTAAAAGCCTCCAGGTTAGACGTAAGCCAGGATCAATAAAAGTAATGAGTGGAAATAACTTTGTCTCACCAAATGTATTTATGAACGAAATGGAATTCGAGCCGAAAAGAAACCTCGTATTCGGCCTAACAGATATAACAGTCTTGTGATCTTAAATTGTAACAACAAAAGCATTGGAGGTTCGTCGTCGCCTATTATTTGTCGCGTACAGGTATTTACAAACGAATGTATTTTAAAACAGGTGGGATACAGGAAATGATTTGAAATGGCAAAGGGATGCGTGGGGCGTAAAATTTACCTGCACTAAATATTCATAATAATATAATGCATCTCTTTAGAATTCTCGTGTAGCCTCTATAACACCGTTACACTTTATTCATTGGTGCTATATAGAAAGTATCAATTGCAATTGTACTCGAAGAATATGTAATTGGGCAACCCTTTCGGTAACGAATTTAGGTTAATTCTAACGGGAATTATGTGTCCTGATTTTGGTGATTTGATGAAGAGATACCCGACGGACTAACTAGCGGGACTTGGCTTCCCTACTTCCAATCCGCTCACCTGAAATTTCCTAAAATCATTATATTGTCCTTCGCATCTATATAATTCCATGTGTCTACTATCAACTATGACATTTCCAAAGCTCATCGTTTGCTCTCAATTTGATTGTCCAACCTCCTTCCGAATGTCTTTCTTGCTTCATCCACATTGGAATTTTATTTTTAACTGACTACCTTCAAAAATCTCTGACGGTACTATATAAACTAGTGGACACTTCAAGAAAATCATTCAATTCCACAACTTCCTTCATTCAAGCATTTCAATCCGTTCTCAAAACATTTCAGTTTTTTTCAAAAACAATTTTTCCTCAAGTCTTGTGTTCTGACTTGTCATAAAATCACACACCAAATTTCGTCTCACTTTCGATTCCAATCAGTCAAAATGAATTCATTCGTTTGCAAAGTGCTTCCCATCTATGTGATCCTCGCCATTGTTTTGGCTGTGGCTTCTGCTGGAACTGTGGAAAAACGTGAAATGCCACCTTCTCAAGGATATGGAGGTTCTCCAGGATATGGAGGTGGCGCCCAAGGCGGTGGATATGGAGGTGGCGCCCCAGGCGGTGGATACGGAGGTGGTGGATATGATCAAAATGCTATGGCTCCATACGGACAAGGACCTCCACAAGGACCAGGGGGACTCCCACCTCCATTCGGATTCAAAGACCCAGGAGTCTCATTCCAAACTGGATTTGAAGGATTCTTGGTAAACCATAAACATTTTTGGAGCACTTTTTCATATCTCCCATTTGTTTTTATTTCGTAATTTTCTATTAAATTTACTAATTCATTCTTAATTTTGAATGACACAGGTACCCAACTCTTGGTACGGACTTTTGCCATGGGGAATTGAAGGAGTTGTCATTGTCATTGTTGGAATCATCGTTTTCACCATCATCGTCGTGGCTATCATTGTTGTGATTGCTTGGTTGTGTGGTTTCGGGGATTACAGCTTGGTGAAAGAACAAGCCAGGAATTTAATTCCGTCTGTTATGGACTTGGAGGCTCTCTCGGAAATCTCAAGTGCCGTCTTTGATGCCATTGACAAATACAACGAGCTGTCTCAAAAGAAGTTGAAATAATTTCGCAAACTTTTTGTTACATTTGTTATGCGTATTCTTACTTTAGTTATATGATTGACTCTAGAAAAGCTCTTTCTCTCTTATCGGAACGACAATTGTTTTATTTTTATTAACTTATATCATTTCTGTCTTAATATTTATTGTTGTTGTTAAATTCGTATTTACACTTTATTATTATTCATTGTAATGTTATATGTCAGTAACGAGACTAATTTATTTACAATAAAGTCATAATGTGAAATAATCAATGGTTTTCGAATACCAATAATGACTACCTACGTAATTGCTTATCTCCCCGTTAGGTTAAAGTATTTTTACCTTCGGTAGTATATTTGTATTCTTATATTAAGCATCCTACTACATGCATTTCATGCCTTCTGCAGGTCAAAGACCTTATAATGAATGAATCTAACCTGATGCACTATCCAGAGGATAACGGTTACAAAAATTATGTTAGGAACTTACTTTATTTCCTTATATAAAGCTTACAATTTCACCTTCACTTTCTATCACAAATCAAACTTACACAGTGATAGTAAGTGTAGAGTGTTCGTCAAAACATTTGAAGATTTTTTGTTCTTGGATTATTAGAAATAGTTAGTTATCAATAATTAAGAAAATGGAAGGGGAAGCCCGATATGTCTCCTCTGATAAGGCTGTGATCTTTGAAGGAATCAGGTAAACATAGAATTTTTCTTAATATTAGCAACCCTTTTAAAGAAAATATTAAAAATTATTCGACAATAGTAAAATCATTAGCATACTATGAATTTGTGAGCTTGCTAAATAGCACAGATTTTTGAATATATTGAAATAACTGTCATTTGAAGCTTAATATATCAAAATAGTAAAATCAAATTTTTAATAGCAAAAAATTGTTGGATATAATAAACCTATTTCATTTGTGATTTTTAGGCTATTCACATTAAAATGCACACTTATAACATTGTAAAGTTAAAAAAAAGCAATGTAGACTACACCAACAAATCATGAAAAATGAGTTGCAAGCTCTTACATTAAAATATTTGGAATACACACATTAATTGTCTTAATGAAAAATGAAATAAAGTATATGACCATGTGTATAAAGCAATTTAAGATTCCATTTCGGGAGTGGCAAAACACCAAAATGATTTACAATAGTGTCTATATCGCGCGTAGCGTGAAAAGTTTTACGATTTTTTGCATTTTATTGGTAAAATAACCTATTTTTTGAGATTTCGAAAGGAGCTCCCCTCTCAATACACCCTTAGTAAAAAGTATATTTAAATGTATATCATAAAATATATTATTCCTTTATTACAATTTAAAAAAATATTTAAAAAATAAGTTACTTATTTTCCAATAAATTACTAAATTATCCTCCTGGTAACATGAGGCATTCAAGTAGGTAATTGCATCTTACGATTCCAAAATTAAATTAAAGATAGCAAATAACAATAAAACAAATTCAGGTTAAATAGAGTAAAGGAAAGTTGAGTAGGTATGGTAAAATATAAATAATTGAATACATTTTTAGTAATTAAATTTTTTTTCCAAAAATATGATGTAAAAACTTCATGTTAGCCTTAATGATATGAGAGATCAAGTTAAGGAGAGAGAGCGATAGCTCAGGAACTAGTTGAGTTAAAAATAATTATTCATTTTAAATCTTTATTTAAAAAATAGTACCTACTGGATGATTTTATTTGAAAATGAAATATTCAGTCACAATTCAAAACTCAACTTTTAGTGAAAGTACAAGTTAAAAATGTCGAAAAAAATTATTGTAACTAAATTATTTCTTTTACAGTGATGGTATCGACAACAAATTTGGTTTAGAAGCAGTTTTCTACGGCATGGGATTTCTCACGTTTCTGATAGTGGTATCATTGTTTTTTGACCTTTTCTTTACATCCCTAACATCTCCAATTTTGTACAACACATTTGCCCCAGTGCGTCGTAAAAGAAGCATTGAAGCCGAGACTCCTCAAATGGATTACAGCAGCATTACTCGTATTATTGGACTTATTGAATCTGTTAGAAATCTTTGGGAACCATGACTCACCGAAAGCCATAGGAATACAACAAATAAATCAGAAAGTAATGCCTTGACACCTTCATCACAGACAAATACAACAAAAGAACTGGATTGGTCATTTTATCTCTCTTTACTCTGTTTGGGATCCCTGTTACTGTTTCTCAACTTGTACATCGCAGAAAACGAGCCAGTAGAAGACTTCATCGACTTTTACTCTCCTTTGCTCACAACTGGAACATGGATGACATATATGCTTATATAGAATACATTTTAATAAATTTAAATAAATAAAGTTTTTCATGACGAAATTTTTAAGGAAAAAAATCTACATATACATTTAATATTTACATTTCATCTACAAGGTAGACGAAATATTTTCTTGTTTGCCGGTTCAATTTTTTATAAATAACATGTACATCATATACATTGTATTTTATAGTATGTAAAATCCTTGTTGTGACATATTTTATGCTACAAGCATGTTGGAAATTAAGTCTCCTTCTGAGGAGATATGAAAAAAATCGGTTTGCATTTACATACGGTATTCTCACTTTGAGCCTGTAATAGTAGGTATGAGAGTAGTGCGGTTAGCTTTAACCGACGCTTAATTACTGATCGGTAAAGGTAAAGCATTAAAAGGAATGAAGTATTTTTCTTGAATTATGATTGTCTCCTTTACAGAACCTTTACAGCTTTACTTGCTCGGACCCCTAGTATTTAAGGTTACGAGAAAATGTAGTACTTGTTTTGAAAGACCGCGCCAATTAAGCAAGCAATTTTGATTCTACTTGATACATCAACTGAATGGGGGTAATCACTTTGAATTGAACAGTTATTCTGTAAGGCTGTAGAGTAGTTATAGCTATAACCCGCTTACCGATTCTTTATTTTAGCACCTCAAACCAAACCTTCAGTTGTTGTCTCAAAGTAGAATCAGAATAGCCGTATAGTACATAGGTGAAGCGGCTAATCTCCTTACGATATTTCGTTGCAAAAAACTCAATGGAACGGAAGAAGTTGAATCCGATTCAACTTTTGCCTTTTGATTGTGGGATCTATAAATATATTTGGTAGAGGAATACTTGGAATACACTTAAAAATGTTAATTTAGTGATTTTTCAAAACTGGACTATTTTGAAGCGCGGAAGAAACGCAAGAAATCGCATTACTCCATTAGCATAGCACCATTATTGGTGTTGTGTTTCAAAACATTTCTCTTTTCTCTTAACTTTAAATACCAGGGGTCCGAGCAAGTAAAGCTGTAAAGGCTCTGTAAAGCCCGGCAGCCAATCAGAATTCAAGAAAAATACGTCATTCCTTTTACTGCTTTACCGATTGGTAAGCTTCGGTTAAAGTTAACCGCACTCTGTTACCTACGATTACAAGCTCAAAGTGAGAAAACCGAATGTTTGGTTTGAGTTGCTAAAATAGAGAATCGGTAAGCGAGTTATAGCTACAGTGTGGACCCTATATAGGGTCCGGCAAACAATACGTGGTGATTTCACGTTAGCTTGCATCGCTCCCACACAAGGATATATTGGATGGCGCGAGAACTTAAATTGAACATAAGTAGTGTAGGTAAATGAAAGCACCAATGTATTGTGTGCCGGACCTTATATAGGGTCCACACTGTATAACTTCTCTACAATCTTACAGAATAACGGTTCAAAGTGATTACCCCCATAATTAATAATAGTGTATCTATCAAGTCTGTATCTAGGATACCATTTCGGAGGGGGCAAAATACAACATGATGCACGATATTCTATCTTAGGCCAAAATCAATTTAAAATGCATCAAATTCACGCGTAGCGTGAAAAAATTTGCGATTTTTTGCACCTTTTTGGCAAAATAACCTAATTTTTCCCGATTTCGGGGGGGGGGCAATTGCCCCCTTTGCCCCCCCTAAAATACAGCCTTGGTATCTATTTGTATAGTTTGGTTATGATACCATAGATTTGATATGTATAAATATTATACAATATCAGTAATACGTGGTTGTTTAAATTTTCGTCACTGCTGTACATTGTAACAGTGATTTGTACATGAGACACCCTATTACTTTTCAGGAACAGAGCACCGTTAGAGCACCAAATAAACCAAGAAGTTATTATTACTAGGATGGAATTATTACATATTTAGTAACGAAATAAAGGAAGACCATCAGGACTCTAAGGCAAGTCGTCGTCACTTTGAAAGTACGGACGTAAATTTTAAATGGGGCTACACCTGAAAAATGAGCCGAACAGGTTTTCCTATATTAAGTGAACAAAGGAAACATTTTATGCACCTATTTAAAGCCTTCGTGCAACTGTTCATCTGGAAAGCTATAAATGCATAAGAATGGTTTCATGGCTTCCAATCATTTGACATTTGTTGTTGTGCTGTGACATCTGAATGAATCTATAAATATACATAAGCCTTTCGTTTTGCCTTTTATATGTTCAACTCAAAGAGCAAGTTCATTATCAGATTTCAAAGTTATAACTACGCAAAGGCTCTGTATCTAACTATTGTATTAGGGATCTTTGGTCCAAGAACAAGTAGGTAAATTGTTTTAAATTTTCTAAGTGCAAACACCACAGTGTACAGATGTGAAATGAAGTCTTCACATAATTTTTTTCGTTTATTAGCTGTGCTAACATTTTTCATAGAATATTGTTTAGTAATCGTAACTGCTACTACGATACTTCCCGAAGTTCATCAAGCTGCTTTACTTTCACGTTTTACAGGAATTTAGTAAGTTCTGAAAAATAAAGTTTTTGAAATGTGTGTGTTATATTGTGTTTGATTTTGCCATGCTCATGTTTCTAATTAGGTACTGATATTTCCTTAGCTCCTTCCTTGGAAGTTACATTGCCATTCGAGAGATTTACTTTCTTGCATCTCTTGTAACCGTTCTCATTGCAGGATCAGTGTTGATTACCTTTTTTCAACTTCCCACTTTTTTCCTCCCGGTGCATCGTACACAGAGAAATCATCAAAGAAATCTCCACTCAACCACAGTTTTAGACGCAGCAAGTTTTATAATCAATTCCATTCAGGCATTTGAAGGTTGGTATAAAATATCATTTTGGAAATCATACATAATAATATGACACTGAATTAATTATGCAATCAAAAGAATAATGTAATTGTAACTATTTTTTAAATTTTTAAAAGAAACCCTGTAGTAAAATGGTCGCGGGATTTATTGAGGGTCACCCCGTTTTATCTATTCCTACCCCGCACACAGGAGAACATCCTGGACTAACTGAATTTACATCGTCGTCCATCATTCCCATGCTTAGATTTTACTCTTTTACTTTCAGATTTTTTGTTTTCATTTCATTGGCCTTGGTTTTAATATGTAAGCCTATATTTAAATTGATTAGCATATATGGGCTAGATGCACCTAGTATATTTCAAGCTCAAACTGGTGCTTTGAATTTTCATTATCGTAAAATGCAAACAGAACTAACCGATTTAATCCCGTCAGTTTTAATGGCTATACACAAATCATACTGATATAAAATTCAACGATCTCGTAGTAAAATATGAATGTCTATATACCAAGAAAATGTTATAAATCGGATTGATACGTTCTACAGTAAGAAAATTGTTAAAGGATTTAATGAATAACATGTTCAACTATTTTATACTTTTGCATTAAGTAATGCAAAGGTACTATATAATATGTAATATTATAGTACTATATTGAGAGTGCATGGCATAATTGTTGTACACCTTATGACTGGGCAATATTTTTACTAGCAAAACTGTATTCCAATTATTTATTTATGTACGTAGAGTGTGCAATACTTAGGATAAATGAATATACTGAGTTAAAGCTACTGACAAATATTTTAGGTAATTTTAATTGAACTTTATTTATTTATTTTATTTACTCATTTTTACTATTCTTAATTATCATTTATAAAATTAATTGTTTTCAATTGTTGATTGCACAATATCAATCACTCACAATTAAGCCAATCAAGTTTGCAAACAATAATGCGTTGAGTTACATTTTCATACCTATGCACTTTACACACACTAAAAAACAGTTGCAACTGCTTTACAGTAGGTTTAAAGGCTCCATGGAAAAATAGAAATTCCACAAAAAAGAGTGGAATCTAAGTTAGAATAGCGTAGATTTAGTCTATAATATAGTTGATAATGTAGTTGAATGTGATGAGACATGGTATATATGCTTACAAAACAAAATGTTCGTGCTAATAATA
>JAQFYB010004051.1:0-17363 GCA_034694085.1 Pogonognathellus longicornis | reverse complement strand
GCTTTCAATATTTCGATGCACTATTTGGGTGACACGAACTTGGGGATGTACGATGATTGGGAATGTAAATAGGGCTTAATGTAGAGAATTTTAAATTCGTAAATACCTAATTGTTTCCCATTAGACAAAAGCTTTTAATTTAAATAGAGTTTTTGGTTCTATCTTACTTAGAGATGAATAGACCGAAGATGAAATTGGAAAATCATGGTAAATCAAGAGGTAAGTGCTTAAATATTTATGTTTTTAAATGATAATAAAGTGTGAGATTAGTATTATAAGTCGTAAGTAATAAAATAAATAAAATATAGTAAAAATAATGTACTTTCCTTATTCATTTCAGCTAATCATAACCGAATCACAGATGACAGAGTTGGTAACGACGTTCAATGTTGTTGTGGAGTCCTTAATTTATGAATTCAATAATTTATCAAAAGTTGCTGTTTCCACGGATATAACTTGCTTTTTGCATATTTTTTGTTCTTCAGTTGGGCCTTCCGTCGAGTAAGTCTACCTACGTTAGATATCTTAACATAAATTATATGAAACATTGTAGTACTTATACTATAATGTTTCATATTTTGAATCATAATTAATTTATCGTCTGACATCTGATTATGTTCCTGTATTTTAATGTGAGTAGTATTTTGATTTTAGCTGCATTTTCTACATAAACAATAATGGACTTAAGATCTGATGCAGTAAAGAAATTAATGGCCATAAAAGCGAAAAAAAACCGGAAAAAGAATCTTGCTAAGAAAAGAAAGAATATGCCTGAGCCTGAAGTATGTGGGGACACAGAATCGTCCAATTCATCAAGTGAGGAAGAAAGTTCATCCAATCCAAGTTATGGGTCCGGAGAATACTCTGACAGCGAGTCGGAAGAAGAAGAGCAAGAAGATTATGAAGATTATGCGCACGGTGGATATCACCCAGTAAAAATTGGAGAAACGTTTAACAACAATCGCTACGAAGTAATTCGCAAGTTGGGCTGGGGACAGTTTTCTACAGTTTGGCTCTGTTGGGACAGAAGTGCCAGTCGTTACGTAGCATTAAAAATTGTGAAAAGCAAAGAGTCGTACACCGAAACCGCCTTAGATGAGATAAAACTTTTAAGTTGTGTGAGGGATTCTGACCCTACCGATCACAAGCGTAATAGAACTGTGCAATTACTGGATGATTTTAAAGTGAAAGGAGTTCATGGACTTCATATCTGTTTGGTGTTTGAATTGATGGGAGATAATCTGCTCAAACTTATAGTGCGGTCAGATTACAAAGGAATTCCCCTCAATAATTTGAAAATTCTAATGCGGCAATTATTGGAAGGTCTTGAATATTTGCATGACAAATGTAACATCATTCATACGGATTTAAAGCCTGAAAATGTTCTGTTGGTAGCCAATATGAAGACTATCAAAAAATTTGCAGATGAAGCTTTGTCATTATATCGATCAGGAGGGGATTTTCCCCCATCTGCTGTGATTAATGCTCCTGAGCGATTTCCTTTAATATGCAATAAAACACAAGTTTCTAAAAACAAAAGGAAAAAAGAAAAGAAAAAAGCAAAGAAATTAGAACAGCGTTTGCAAGAAGAATGCAGTAAACTAAATTTAAACGGTAATGCCTTGCAAAAATCAAAGTCTAGATTAAATGTTGTCTGTAACGGAGTCCAAGAAGTTGATAAAAGCCTCAAAAAACCAGAATCACCTGAATCCACTGCCTCAAGTAATCCAAGTGGACCGATTACTAGATCCAAGAGTAGATCTGCTCACTCCAGCTTAAATGTATCCTTGAATAAGTCTTTGCCAGCCATTGGAAAGAACAGTAATCGCAATGAACAGGGAGATGTAAAGTCAACAATTGATACAAAAAGCGATACAAATAAAAACATTGAGGACTCAAATGAATCAGATCCTGCGATTGAAGACTGTTCCAATTTTCAAATAAAAATTGCTGATTTAGGAAATGCATGTTGGGTTGAAAACCATTTCACTGATGATATTCAAACTCGACAGTATAGATGTTTGGAAGTTATTTTGGGGGCGGAATACGGGCCAACTGCCGATATCTGGAGTGCTGCATGCATGGCTTTTGAATTAGCGACAGGGGAGTACTTATTTGATCCTAGAAAAGGCGATGGATATTCTCGTGACGACGATCATATTGCTCTTATGATAGAATGTCTAGGCCCTATACCAAAGACAGTGTATTCCAAAGGAAAAAAGGCAACTTCGTTTTTTGATCGTCGAGGTAGACTTCACGGAATTCATAAGTTAAAGACAGTTCGTTCAATTAAAGAGTACCTTGTGAGGAAAAAGGATTGGGAAGAAAACACCGCCGAAGAATTTTCCAGCTTTCTTCTACCCATGTTAAGATATGACCAGGACGAACGAGCAACTGCCAAACAGTGTCTCCAGCATCCATGGCTTCATTCTAGTAGTTAAACCCTTCGGAATTCTACAGTATTCTACACTAAGGAAGCAGTGATACGTAACATCGATTCTTTAAGTGTCATATCTTACAATTTATGAATTTATATATACCTCTAACCTAAGTTATTAATACAAATTCAAAAGCATGGAAAAATTATTAATATTCTCTATTATCAATTTATCAATAAAACGGTTTGTAATAATTTGGGTTTCAATTACTTTAGCTGATAAAAATATTGAATTGAATTAGACGTATATAATATTTATTCCATTAGTATTAATATTTTGAGTTATTTTATGATTTAATGGTATTGTATTGTTCATTTTTACCTGATTTAGGCTAAATATTGAAATTAATATTTTCTGTCCGTTAATATTACTTCAAGAAGCAAGTATTAATTTAGAAAGACTGAATATTAAGAAAGGGAAATATGCAAGTGTAAGTAATAATTATATATAATGAAATCATGATAGAATTGTATTGTATGTATTATTTTACTACTAGTAAATACTATTAATTCGTGTTAGAAATCGTACATATGCGTGAATTATGTTTTTGATTTGTGTTACCACAAAGTGCTAACGGTACTAATAATATTGCCAGTACTCTACTTTACAATAATGTAGTTAAAGTGTTGGCAGAAGTTTATTTAAATATACCTCAACTTCTATGCTTATGTGCATTCAAGCGTGATTTCAGTCACGATCTCAATGACAGGTTCAACTGACATGACGTAAGTATCCATATCCATATTATATAATGTAGTATATTATTGCACTGTTTCCATGCAGCAGTTTGTATCAATGAGTTGTAGCTGTATCATTTTTTGTTATGGATTAGACTCTTTTTTGTGGGTAAGGATGCGTTTGCGAATTGTAATTGTCATTTCAGTATCATCAGTATCATGTAGACTGTAGACACCTAGTATACTATATAGGAATGCATATACATACTAGGTTAAAAGTTAAATAGAGCAATTATGTTTTTTGCTAATTAAACAATAACATGCTGATCAAATATAAAGTAAGCAAATAGTTTGACTAAATTATGTTTAGGAAAGCTGTAATATTTTGTATATTTGTTTGTTTGATATGAATGGTATTTGAAACGTAGCTTCGTTAAGTGTACCAATAGGTATTGGTTTTAGGAAGAAAGTTAAGCACCCCTTTATTTAGGGGAAAATTACCCAATATTAAATCAATGCTGTGATTGGGGTAATTTTGCCAACGCGAATGTTTTTTCTCCCAATGTATATTCGAAAGTCCCCAATACTTACATCTTATCTTTATTAAGTAGCGGAAGCTACTTTATCTAAATGATTTGTCTGTCTGTCTGCCCATTCGTCCGTCCTTGTGCGCGATAACTCAAGAATGAATCTACACAATTCGTTCAAACTTCACAGGTGAAATCTAGGATGTTGGACAAACGTCCAGTTCTAAAATGGGATTCAATCGGCTTCATCTTTTATGACCTAGGTTCAGAGAAGTTTCCACCAGGGTGTTTAGCGCGTGATATTTCCATGACATTACTACGTCATTTCGTTAAATCACTACTACACCACTACTACTACATCATCGAAACTATTCGTGTAACGCACTATTTAGTGTGGCATCCATCTATTTAGTGTAGTATCGATCTATTTGGCCTAGTATCGATCTATTTAGCCTAGTATCGATCTATTTAGCCTAGTATCCATCTATTTAGCCTAGTATCAAACTATTTAACCTAGTATCGATCTATTTAGCCTAGTATCGAACTATTTAGCCTAGTATCGAACTATTTAACCTAGTATCGATCTATTTAGCCCAGTTAGAAACTGTTCTGTGACCTAGGTCATGTTGGATGTAACCGATTGACCTCATTGCTGGACTGAACCTTTGTCCTACATCCTAGATAACATGTGTGAAGTTTGAACGAATTGTGTGAATTCGTTCTTGAGATATAAAATGAAACAGCCCTGCATAATTATAACTGCACCCAGTTTCAATTTTAACTATTACGCTAATAATTTATTATCTTTTTTGTAATTCTACGCACAAAAATAACTAGGTAGGTATTCCAATTTAAACAACTGCTGAATCTAATTTTTTACTCTATTTTGCAATAGTTTATTTAGCTTTGAGTTCGTGAACAACAAATTAATAGCATGCATTTACATCCTAAAATATTACTCACAACGATACTCATTCACTCATTTCCATTTTTCATGCTCAGTGCATTCCAAACGTATGCCTGTTTTCGTTACCTATCAAAAGTAGTATGCATTGAACTTATTGTTAGCTTATCTGTTGGTTATGAAGGGTACTATTCATTTAAATACTCATTACTTAGATGAATATTTATATGAAATACAAATTTGTTTGTTATATTATATTTTTATTGCCTTGTCTTACGAACCTTAACACAATTTACTTTAGTATTTATGAGTTTTTGCTATATATTTGTGATTATATAGCAGTGATTATTTTGTTAAATAATATAATTATCCCTATATGCTAATAGTCCACACATTGGGTAACACATCCTTTAGTATTGGGAAAACAAAATATAAAATTGGGAAAATTCACTCACGGACGACTTGAATTAAGTATTGGGTAACTTTCCCCTAAATATGTGGGAAGTTTATTAGTAGCCTTGGTTTTATTACACTATTGTATCGTATTATTGTACGTGATACATTGTTTTGTAATTTGTAAAAATGTAACATTCTTGTATCATAAATAATCATAATAATACTAATACACAATAAAAACACTTCTACAATGGCTGTTTTTACTGTGTGTACTGTACTATAGATAAGTGTCATGATGGCACATGTACAACGGTAATTTTAAGGTATATGTAAGTTCTTTTTTGTTTACACAATACTCACTACATTCTGTACATGTCGAGAAAATCTGCGTACGTGTACATGTATGTGTACCTATTACAGAAATACAAGTTAGTGCTTTCAGGATACATTGCTGAAAGTTTCATGAATATATTGTACAAGGCTTAGTTAGTGATTCGTGTATTTTATCCGCCTGTAGCTGGGAGTGTTTTAGTTTAACAGTTTGATTTTTAGCAAAGCTAATCAGTTACTTCTGCATTGCTAATAATAGAATTTCAATAGTTGTGTGAGTGTGTCATAATATTTCCACGTATTGGGTTCTGCCTTATGGTGAGCATTTCTTCATAATTTCTAAACTTAAATTCATGTAATATTATATTATTAGTATTGCCCATTGTTTTTTATATTGCTTGAGTAAGTGAACGATTTGATAATTTTTTCATAATACTTGATTTTCAGGCCAATTTCCGTTCAGTTCAAACACCGGCAGTTGATAAAGCTAATGCTAGGAAAAGGATGGACCAGTCCACAAAAATGCCAAATAGTTTCCCGGAAGAACATGTTTACAAAATCTCAGAAAAGGAAAATGTTATTCATAAACAGGATATTGAATCCAATGTCTCAGGACGTTCCGACTCTTCAACAACGTTGTTCATGAAGCTTTTGTCCGCAGTTCTCTATTTCTCAATATCCTTCCTTATTACAGTCGTGAACAAAGTAGCTTTGACTTCATACAAGTATGATTCACTTAATTATTAAAATATTTTCTTAAAACGTCTTTGTATGTTCCACCCACACAGAATACCTAGTACTTAATTCGCTCATTTTATTGAAATACCTACCTATGTTCATATTTCAGCTTTCCGTCTTTTCAACTGGTTTGCTCATTTCAGTTACTCACAACGGTTGTGGTTTTAGGAGCTGCAAAAAACTATGGGTATATCAAGTTTCCTGCATTGGAGCGTAACACATTCTCTAAAGTAAGTTCAAAAATCTTTTGAATCGACAGTTTGCATTAATATTAATGGCATTTTTACTCAAATTACATTTGATTGCGTTATACAATATTATTGTGTTTACTACTTATTAGATTCACCCTCTCCCACTTCTATTTCTTGGGAATGCAATGACTGGACTGGGTGGAACACAACTTGTAAGTCTTCCTATGCATACATGCCTTCGAAGATTTGCTGTTCTATTGACAATGGTAGCGGAATTTTATATTTTGAGGTAAGTCATCTAAAGAATTCACTTTTCTTAAAGCATACTTTGAATGTCTGATGTAACATTACTTGTTGCTTTGTTGTAGCATTGTCCCATCATTTGCTGTACAAACTGCCGTTTACATGATGATCGTTGGGGCTATTGTTGCAGCTTTGTAAGTTACAGGTTTCTTAATCTAGTTTATTACTATGTAAAACGGCATGCTATATCTATATTGGAATTTACAGCAAAGTATCCACTCGAATGATTTCAGGAAAGATTTGACGTTTAATGCCCAAGGATATACTCTAGTCTTCCTAAATAATATTCTCACTGCGACGAATGCGGTTTACATTAAGAAAAAACTTAATGTCACGGACTTTGGATATTATGGTTTGATGTACTACTGTTCACTCTTCATGCTTGTACCTCAGCTACTCATCACTTACATTATGGGAGATTTTTATACAGTAAATGCAACCCTACTAAAATACCACTATTCAAGCATTATATTACCATTCTTATTCTTAGATATAACAAACCTTATAAATAGATGTGCATTCAAGATAAAACCTTTTTCAATGTGTTGTTCATTTAGTCATACAACTATGATGGTTGGGGGAACCCTTATTTCCTGTGTAATTTCATTCTGGCGTGCGTTCTTGGAGTTGCTCTAAATACTACTATGTGCATGTGCACTCAATATAACTCTGCTTTAACTACCCAGGTCGTGGGTACTTTAAAAAATATCTTCGTGACCTACCTGGGGATGTTCATTGGCGGAGATTATAAGTTCGAATGGACAAATTTCATCGGCATTAATATAAGGTAAGCAATTAACTTATCTGTACACCCAAACGCATTAAAAGCCAAGCTGTTACTTTAGATTGTGTTTTTCTTATGTTAGTGTTCTGGGAAGCCTCATTTATTCGCATGTGACTTTCAAACCCCAGAAAAAAACCACCTGTGCACAGTCGGAGTCGGAAAAGTCCATTCAAAAATAAGATCTTCAAAAGCCGAAAATCATGCAGTTACTATACTCAAGATTGGCCCAACCGGCCCAAGTATAATAATGTGGTTTTAGAGTTAGTGTTCTCAATTTCCCATTTCATGGGAGTTTTCCAACTTACGAATGCTAACAATTTTAATTGACTATTTCTACATAATCCCAATTATCCCATATTCCCCTAATTATCGGTCACTTTGTTGTAAGTTAACATTTTGAAGTAAATTGTGTCGTTTAAAGTGGTTCCATTGAGTATGCTCTTATCTGTAATACCTTTTCGTGAAAAATATGCTGCTAATACAACTTTGTTTTCTAATCAGCTATTATTATCATTGAATTGTAATGAATTCAAAGGGTGAGGACACGTTGTGTATCTTCTTCCTTCATCAAGGACATCTTGTTAGTTGACCTATCACGCTTTAATGAAAATATTGATTGCCAGATTTAATCTGGGAGGAAAAGTTAAGGAAATATGTTTACTTACATTCTTTGAAAGGATTTGCGAAAAGTCTTGCAAGATTTTCATGATAGATGAGAAATGTGTCATATGAAATACATAAGCTGATTCCTCAAATCCAATAGTTCGCATCCTACCATCGCATATTGTGATCTATGATGTTAATGTCCTCAGTTTCAAACAACTTCAATTCATAAGTGACTTACTGTTGGAAATATTAGGATTCAAAAGGACTCAGCACATGTCCGTCATAATTAATGTAACGCCCTGCACCTCTAAAAATACTTGTCAGGTACTTATCTTTCTATGGCTTAACTTCTCCCACTCAAAACTGAAAACAACAAGGGAATTTTGGTTTATATTTTATGGTTGATGTTGATAAGGAAATCATGCAAACGTATACTAACATAGAGTTGAAATGCGTTGACTTTAGCTTGTCTCCTTCCATTACATCATTGACATGACATCCTTAAACATTAGTATTCAAAACGAATCGTCATAATATGTAATAGAATTTGATGTACAATTTAGTGAGAATGCTGTTATTCTCACCAACACATTCCTTACGGGATTGCAGCAGAACTCAGAGCACTATATTCTACATAAGACGAACATCGAAAAAAATTCAAGAATAAGTGGCAGCAACTGCTTGTTTAGTGAGAGTCCTTTGGGACATTTGAAAAATACATAAAACCACAGGTTTTCTCCGCATTCTTTGTCATAAACTTGAAGAAGCTTGAACAGTTGAAGCGAGAAAACTTTCCTTCTTTGAATATTTAAAATTAAATCTTTTGGAAAGGGACGAAAAAGTAAAAGCCATGTCGAAACTAACAATTTTTCTATCTATTGTGATCGTTTACTTTTGTTGCATAGCCATAGGCTACGGAGATTCTACATCCGGTCCTTCTGCAAATTCAGGTGTTTCGGCGAAAAAAGTTCGAGTACTCAGCCCTTCGGCAAGTCGTCTTTACCGTCTACTAAAGAATGGGGTAATGGTAATTGTAAATTATTCCTTCTGATAAAACTTAATATCCTATACCTGCCTAGTAGTTTTGATATGTTTTCATGCATTTTATATATTGTATGGTTGTGGTTTCAGTTGAACCAAATCGGAGATGAAGACCTTATTTCTGAAGACGAATTGTTCCTGCAAAAGCGACAGTACGATGACTATGGTCACATGCGTTTCGGCAAAAGAACAGGCAACGATTTTGACGACTATGGTCATCTTAGATTCGGCAAATAAGTTATTTTATGATGTAATTTATACAGCAAAAGAAAACTAGGTTTTTGTCCTTGTTTAAACTATTAAACAGCAATGTTCACGTTCATGTACCTTCAAACAATAATTATTACTAAAAATCCGCCTCCCTTGGTCAATAAGATGTAGATAAAAGTATTTACAGACGCATTTAACCTTTACTTCCCGTAAAACTGTATTGCTAATTTACTATACTGCATTATGTTTACAAATAAAAGTAGCTCAGTTACTATACATAGACAGGTGACAGGTTCTATACATAGACAGAACCTGTCACTTTATGTATGTAGGTACACAGGGTACTTCGGATGGACACACACATACTATACAGTATATCTTTTGTAAATTAATTTTTGTCTATATGTTACCCATTTAGTAGCATACAGACCTACTTGAATAAGATTAACAAATTATGTTATAAATAGTTTCGTCAAGAAGGAAATAAAGTATATAGATATCATGAATAAATTGTACATTGTACTATATCAAGCAATTTTGTTAAACTTTTATGAAAAGTAAAGTTGCCTATGTAAAGACATTATGAGATCACAACTCGAATGCTGTTATTACTTTAGCCTTGTGATCATTGTAGGTTAGAGCTAAAATGTATTTCCTTGCTGTGAATTCCCATACAATAATAGTAAGAATACAGCGCACATATCCATTGATAAATCGTGTAAGTTGACAATGATTACTTAATGCCATTATTTATTATTGCAAGAATAAACAGCGAACTTCTAATATACTATACCAATTCAGTGTTACCATTTCTTGTCATATTCCCGATTATCTCGATACCTTTGTTTTATTACTACTATGTATATGTAGCAACTTGAAAGTACCTTCTCCTACATTGCCATTTGTGAATACGACAAAAGAAAATACATGTACATGTATGTATTATTTTCTTCAGCTAGTAACGAGTTCGCTTGAGTTACCTTTAGCTCTAAGTTATAATTATTTAGGTAGTTATACTTTCTTATGGGTTAAGTTTATGTATTTGAATCTCTTTCTTCGCTAATTTACTAAGTTAGGCTAATTTATTACGGAAAACTTGGATATAAACTAAATGTCTAAAGGGAGTATAAAAGAAAGTTGAGCGAAAGTGAACTTTCCATCATGTAATCGTCGAGCAATCTTATTCGTGACAGTAAGACAGAGGGAGAGATTTGAGCCACCATCATATCATACTACAAAGCAGACTGCATCCGTCGATATCCCTGCCACAATGAAACAACAAGAACGAGTAGGTATTTCGCCAATCTCTCTCTCTTGCTTTCAGCATAAAATCCACACTGACTCCAAAGTCGAGGCTCAGTAACAAACGGCATTTCGAAAGCTGCGGATGTATGCTAGAGAAAATCGATACATTTGAACGCAAAGCCCACACAGCACTTTCCACGTTCCTTTCCCTATCCCACTCTCTATATTCTCTCTCTATGGATAATATAGCTTTAGAGATAAATATACAAGGAACACTTACTTACTAGTAATAGCACAACTGTATAAGCTATAATATGAACTAACTAACAAAACTCCTACACTCTGTCCATATGTACTAGCATAACACAAGGAAATTCAAGGGCTATACTAGAACTAGTTTAACGAAAGAGCAAAGCTCTATTGGTACTAGCAATGCCTAATAAGGCAATGCAATGCAAGGGTGTATGTACTAGGAGTCTCTAGTACTAGTGAGAGCCTTTAATACTTGTACACATGAAACTGTGCAACTTAACCACGTCGTCGTCTCTGCCTTTCTCAACTTCCAAGCTTAACTTTTCCCTTATTGTTAGCGTGTGGCTCACATTGCTTGTGGAAGTGTACCACTGGAGAAATATACACACATATACTATTGAATTAGGTAACTGAGTATTACAAAGAAAAGCATAGTGCAAAAGTCCATACATTGTATTCTGGAATGGTTTGCTATGTGTGTATTTCTATATGTACCACTAGCCCACTTGCATTAGTATGTACTGGTACAAATACCACACCAAAACGCGAGCAAGTTTAACACGGCTACCTATTAGGCTATAAAATATATGCTGACACCATACCACTACTATTGCTTCTACACACAGACACACCACTTGTGTTTTGTGTTCCTCGAAGTCTGGGTCTGAGAGAGAGAGAGTTTTAGAAGAAGGAAGCTTAGGAAGACGGGCACGAAGCGACGACGACGACTGCTTCACTGCGACTTTGCCCAAGCGTACGTACATTGCATTGGCAGCGTATTCACATATGAAAACAAATCGTAGTCTGTTTTAGGAGTCCTCGCATAGCACACAGCTACTGCCTCAACCTCCGGTGTAGTCTGTCCGTCCGGAATCCCTTCCTGACCCGATTTCTTCTACCCATTTCATTCTTGCATATTATCTTTTCTCATCCCCTTTACATTACATTACGTACACATTCTATTCTATTAAACCTCCAAAAATGTAGTCACATGCTCCAGCAAAAACCAATTCTCTCGAACATTCTTATTGACTTGCAGTCTATCAACGGTCGCCACTCTTTTATTACCACCATACATCCACACTATCACCCATCCAACTACTGTCTCTATGCAATTTCTTTCCCATTCTTCCGACTATCACCTCTTCCTCTCTCAAACTCAACACGAGTCGCCAGTCTCACACTTTACTTTGACGCTGAATCATATCTCTCCACACTAATAGCTCTCAACACTCGTCTCTCATACTCTTTCTCCCCAAACACTCGTCTTATTCTGTGCACCGAACATACACACGTCAAACTACACACACATCTATATAGCTGTCACTTCCCGGTTCAGATTTCATTTGCTTCCTCGTAAAACTGCAACTGTCAGCGTATCTATATATACTATACAATTAGTAACAATAAAATTTCTAACTAGATATATACATATTCTATGCAAAATACATACATACTTCTAGGAATAGTTTCTCGTGCTTGTACATAAGTATCTCGTGTGTCATGTAAACAAACTTTCACCGTGTGCAGTTCGCCAGACATATAGCTACGTGTATATACATGTAAGTAACAGTTCTTTGACACACATGTTGGTGGAAGATCGTAAATAAAACCGGATAGCGTTTTTAACTCTGGTCTAAGATTCTTGTTAATGTTCCATTTGTCATCTGCTTTTGACAATGACCACATATTAGACTTCCCTCTCCTTCTGTGGTTTTATATAGGCTGAGAATAATAATAAATATTTACTTTTCTTCTGTATCGACAGCTTTATATGTGTGCAGTGTGTGTCCTCCTCTTCTTCCAGAGTAAACCGAGTCAGCTGGCTTTCTGTTTCTATGTTGTGTGACTCCAATTATTGGTAAGACCATGTTCAAGCTTTTCTCGTAGTCATATTCACAAATGTATTTTCTCTGTGGTACATAGTACATACATTGTAACAATATGCTACTATATTATTCCCATTAACCTTTGCTTTGTAACTGTGTACATACATATGCGTCATGTAAACAACCACTTTATTCATTAGAGCAGTCTGTCGCTTTGTACAGAAGTAAATATTATTATTGTTAATTAATTATAAACTAAGTTGGTGTATATAGAGCAGTAGCACATAGTACAAACATTCCTTCACTCTCAGCTGGAATAATTTATCCTGGTTCAGTGACTTGACTTATGCTTCAATGTAACTTAGCGTGTAGCATTTCTGTGTAACATAACGTGCCGTTTGATCCTAGCCAGTCTTTGATTCGTTTAGTGCATAGATACACATGGATAAGTAATAGGTATACCTAGATGTTGCCAAAGCAAAGGCAATATATACTACACCTACTCAACTCCTATACATACCTACACGGTTATTTGCGTGCTATTGCCACTATTATTCTACAAATGCACTGAGAATTACACCATGCATTCAACTTTCATTACTGTGAGAACGGCTCTTATTATGCCCTATGTAAGTTCTTATTTTCTAAGTACCTATTCACATTTAGCTCCAATTACGTGCACAGTGCTAGTGTTATTACTGTTGTACAAGTATAAACGCAGCTGTGGTATCTTTATAATATAAGGAACTTAAGCAGTATAGAAACAACTGCTTAAAAAATCAACACAAAGTGCACAAGTTTCGAAAGTTCAACGATGAACTTTACCCTCACGAAATTCATTTTTAGTATGAAATACACACATGCACTTTCCACATCGATGCATAAATTGGCTGTTATGTTGAAGCAGTCCATTACAATATTTTTGAATGGGTTAGCAAGTGCAAAAAATTCAAGAACTTTATCCCAATTTTTTATGCCCCATGTAAATTTTCTGATCTCCTGGTTGCTACCTTCTGAAGAGTAGGATTTCAAATTCTAACAAGGAACGGACTTTCTAGTACCAACATATTGCATGGAAGTGTTGGAATAATATGGTTAAAGCATAGGATTTGTATTCTGTTGTGAATAGTTTGAAGGTGGTGGACTTGATGTAAAGGGTTCAGGCGAGAAAAAGTAGAGAAAGCCGAACAACAAGAGGAAAGAGTTGAACGGGATGGCTATAAGAAGAGTTTTTCCGTTTGGTTAGTTGTGTAGGGGAGAATACCAAGTGCTACTATTTTTGGCGCTGGATTCTTCTCCATTGTAATTCAATGTGTGTGAGATAAAATGTCTTTCGGGAGATGAGATGGTGAGACGGAGAATAGCAAACTTTCCTGCAGTTGTTTTCGGCAGCAAGTAGAAAGTCTGTAGAACAAGACACACGGAAACTGTGAGGTTTTCTCGGATGTTTAATTTACCATTACAGTTAGATATTTCGCTGCGAAACATTAGAGATAATGGAAGGTGCATATAGCGTCCTAACGTTCTTATGCGACAAATGAGAAGAAACATTTCCGTGGGAAGTATGTACGAGATATACAATGTAGAAACAGTATTAGGTAGTTCTATATGTACCATTGTACAATAATGGTTGGAATTGTGTTCGTGGCGTAGTTTTTTATAAGATCGATCGTTTTTATCTATCACTATATATACAAATCCCTCCTCAGGTAGGGGGTAGGTATTAGGAAATACTGTCAAAGAATTAGAGTGATATTTCGATGATTCTTCTGTTCCTCTTATTGTTAGTATCTTTGTGCTGTGAAGTACTGAGATTATTGCTACACGGACTATAAGCATGAAAATCAACGTTACGAAACTGCTAAAGACAAATGTTCTTTGTTTCTGAGTGTAATTGCTATAGCACAAAGTAGGTAATATCCACATTATCTGTTTATAACTTTAATATGTTACTACTACAAGCATTAACAAAAACATTTCGCTACTCCAAGATTCAATTAAAAGAAAAACAACTATCCATTTTAGATACAGCTATGTATATACTGGAGTTGTTGTTTTAATGGTTAGACAAGTTGGCGTTGTCAGTTACTTACATTCTCAGTTGAGAAATGGAAAGCTTCCAAAAACATAACTTTAATCCACAGTAAAATGTCTAAGAAAACAAATAACTGAACTAAGGTCTTTTTCTCTTATACGTCATGTTGCGAAAATGGCCTCCGGCAACTTTTTGTTATGTTTGACTTTCCCCAGTGACTTTTTAGTTTTGCTGCATGTGCTTTGTTGCATAACTTTTTACTCCAGAATATGTACTAGTAGTATGTGAAGTAAATGACGGATGCTTACCCTTGTTGCGATAAAGTGGAAAAGCTAATACTCCATGATTTAATTTTATTTCCTTTGACTCAGCTAGTACGTATAGAACCATTGTTCAAGATCCATTGTTGGCACAACTTTTTATTTTCCCTTTGACATATTTTAAACATAATATTACATTACGTACCTCAGGTACCTCCCCTTTGCGACATTTTTCCAGATATTTACTTTTTTAACATTTAATACCATTAACTTTCTTTCATAACAAACGGGTGCGGTCATGTGGGGGGTTAAATGTTTGTACGGTAATGTAATGTTGCCAATGTATCTGGAAGATGCTGAAAGGGGAAAAATAGAAACCCATTTACCTATAGCATCAAAAGGTATGTTGTATGATTAAATATTCTTTGCACAACAAAACAGAAAGTAAGATAAATTGTGCCTGTTACTTACCTGCTGTACTTACAATACATAAATGTCTATAATAAAGTAGTAAGCCTTACAGCATCTTGTCAGATGTATTAGTGGAGTTGTAGGTATGATACTCGTAAAATAAAAGCTTAAAAGTGGCTGAACAACGTAGTGTTGATTAGAGATGGGTAGGTATACCATTCAAATAATCGATGTGGAAATCTAATTTGGGGACGTAAATTAGAAAATAGTAGATACAAACTGAGAATATTAATGAATACAGGAATTTACTTAATGAAGGAACCTAGTGTGTTTGTATGAGATAGATCTAGAAAGAACGGTAATGTTTTTGCGATGTATCTGGCCTGTTTTAAGAATTTTAAGCCTCAAAAGCACAAATCAAGGTCCCATGACAAGTTGTCCTTTCCAAATGATAAATGCCTTTCCATTAGAATACCAATGCGCTGCGGTTATTGTCTGGTTCTTAGAACACGGATCTTCCATCGCAGGGGAAGCGTAAAGTATCCTTGTGTAGCTTGTAGAATAAAACACGCACCAACAATACCACATTCGGATCCTGCTTGGGTTGAAGTTACATTACATCAGACTAGAATTTGGCAATGTGGCGGTTAAGAATTTTTTATGACAAACAATGCAGATGTTTGCTAAGATGAGTAAATGCATAGATTACTTGATATAAGTAATAATTTTTCCATATTAAATGTGTAGTTCTTTGTTCACGATGTCTGTCTTCTCTTTATTCTGTGCATAGAATAAGTACTAACCTAACACGCTATATACAGACACTAACAGAGATGATTTACTGTCGCAGTAGGCACAGTTATATTTTATGCTGAAAGTGCACAAAAACTACATTGCTTACACTTACATAAAATACATATCAAACATATCACAAGTGTATAATAGTAAAAATACATGTTTCAAGAATATTTCTAAAATGATGACTGGGGCAGATTTAGGCGGAGTCAATTTTCCATTAGTAAGTTGCAAAAATTGATACACTCAATGCAATACAGCTTTTACATTTTTGTATACATTGCACTTTGCATTCGCAAAATATTTGACACATCCATATACATACACTTGGATTGTTGTACTTTTTGGAATGGATCAAATTTTTGTATTGATACAGATATGACAAAAATATTATGTACCCAACTTTACATAGAGTCGACTGACTCGATCTATTTTAACTGTCATCGTCAACTACGTCAACTACACCAGTTACATATTGCAGTTGACAATAATATTATGACACTTCCATTTCCTTCTCCAATTATGTATTAGCTAATGTGCCTTCAGTCTTATGTCATTTAGGTTGACAAGTGATATTATAATGCAAAACACACATTTAACATTATACAGTATGTCTAACTGAAGTGTTTTAGTAACGAAAGTGCATATTTTATCTGTAGTTTGTTTTAGTGCTAACAGAACCCCATGTAGCTTAGCTCTTTTGTCTATTTAGAGTACCTAGCTAATTGGATATATTAGGCAAATGTTCCTCGAATTGACTTTAGTGAATATTGTATACACTATTACTTAGGTACATATATGATCTAATGTATATCTATATACACATCACACAGACAAAGCACGACAAGGCATTATTACTTGGTATGACATACATCTCAAGTCACTTTATATTCCTTCTGCTTGATCTCCGTGAATATTAAATTGGAAAGATGAAGGAACAATGTACGGATAAAGTAGAATTGGGACATGTGATGTAAATGCAATCCAATTGTTATGCCATACGGCAGAAGCAATAGCGTGAAATAAACATTTGATCACACTCACTTTATTGCAAATACACATCACTAGTTTTCCAAACCTAATAAGTGCATACTCCAGCACGACATACGCTTTTTGAAGCTACTTTTGAAAAGGTTAAGGTCTACATCACTCCCTTGAATCAATATCTTTCAGGTTATATGTACTTTCACAGAAATGAGATTTTAAATGTGTTATGCAGTGCAACACATTTTGTGTCAGTTTGTTATTACAATATAAGTTCAACCGAGTATGAAGTGCTGATTGTTTATTGAAGCAATGGAATCGTTTATATATATAAACTTATATCAAGCAAAGCTACGGAGACCTCACGAGTCTGATTAAAAGCGGAAATCACCATTCCAAATGAGTTT
>JAQFYB010004050.1:0-17366 GCA_034694085.1 Pogonognathellus longicornis | reverse complement strand
CCAGCTTTAATAAACGATCCACAGTTTGCTACTAAAGTCTGGTGGGGGCCCCTATGACCTGTGGGCCCTGGTGCAACTCACCACCTAGCACCATCGTAGTTTAGCCTCTGGGTAGATTTAACATAATTTGTGAAATGTACATGTGTAATTTACTTATTAAATAGTTGCCTCCATATTGGGGACTGGGATTCCAATTGTGCAGGTACGGCTACAACAATATAGCAGATATGCAAACAGTCGTGGATCGTACAGCAAGTTATAGTATACCCCATGTAAGTTTTTAGCAAGGCAACTTATGTAAACAAGTTATGAAATAGCTGGGTTAATAAATTGTTTGCCATTTCAGGATGTGCAATATGGAGATATTGATATCATGGATAGAGAACTGGTGAGTTAATAAAGCAATAATTTTGATTTTATTAGCCAACAATATTTTGAATGCTAATAAATGATAATTTATTACTTCACAATTAGGACTTTACCTACTCAAGGGACCGTTTTCCAGGATTACCAGAGTATATTTTAGATTTAAAAAGACGAGGAATTAAATTCATGACTATATTGGTTAGTTCTATTACATCTCTGTCTCTCTCGCACACATGCGACATGCACACTCTTTCTCCCTCCTCATTTCTACTCTAATAATTTCCCAATAAATGGAAAAAAATTGACACAATAATAAAATTCGGATTTTTTTAATTTGAAGGATCCATGTATTAGTATGGGAGAACCAGCAGGATCATATCGTCCGTATGAATTGGGTAACCAAATGGACGTTTGGGTAAATAAAGCGGACGGAACACCTGTTGTAGGAAAAGTTTGGCCCGCAGATCCAATACACTTCCCCGATTACTCCAAAAATTCAACACGAGAATGGTGGATTACATTAATCAGAGAATTCCATGATTTGCTGGCATACGATGGTCTATGGATTGTAAGGAAGAAATGTTTCACTTTCAATTGAAGGAAGTTATATTTACGATGTAATACAAATTGAATTCATACTTTTGTTAAAGGATATGAATGAACCAGCTAATTTCGTTGATGGAGACGTAAATGAAGGCTGTCCAGTCAATAAATACAATAATCCTCCTTATGTTCCTAGTAAATATTTATCTTAAATCAAAAACGATCACCTTGTCAAATATTATATTATGATAATGCTGTGATAATGAAAGGTAGGAATATTTTAATTTACATTTGATTCACTTTCTAACAGAAATTATTGGTCGCTACTTGCCATCTAAAACGATTTGTGCCGACCATGTTGATAGCTTAAGCTTACACTACAATACGCATTCCCTTTATGGTTGGCTTCAATCAGAGCCCACTTTAGCGTAAGATTTTTATTATTATTTATTACATCATTAATCATACATTAAAAGTGAAGATATTTTTCCATTAATTGACAATTTACAACGAGACAAAAAGTTGCATAGGCTTAAATTTTTAATTTATAATATTATAGTGCTACTAGAGCTGGAACTGGCAAACGTGCACTTGTTCTTTCTCGATCAACTTTCTTAGGATCTGGGCAATGGGTTGCTCATTGGCTCGGTAAACTTAAGAAATCTGTTTGCTTGTGGTATTTTGCTCATTAATTTTGCTCATTAAATATATAATTGATTTAATAACTGATTTTCAGGTGACAATTGGTCTAGCTGGAGTAATCTTCACTATTCTATTATTGGAGTACTTCAATACAATCAGTTTGGAGTACCATTTGTGGGCTCAGATATTTGCGGATTTATCGGAGAGTCAAATGCCGCTATGTGCCAACGGTGGATGGAACTAGGAGCTTTTTACCCATTTTCAAGAAATCACAATGGACTTAATTACGCAGTAAGAATATTGTTATTATATACTTCGATTTAAATTTCTTTTAATATGATAAGTTGTAAGCAATCCCTATTTTTTTCTAGCCTCAAGATCCTGCTTATTTCGGTGCTAACGTAGCTATTTCTTCAAGAAATGCCTTAAACATTCGTTACACTCTTTTACCTTATTTGTACACCTTATTCTATCATCATCGAACTGAAGGAAACACAGTCGCGAGAGCCTTGTGGCATGAATTCCCTACCGATGCAAATACTTATGGAATCGATAGACAATTCCTCTGGGGTTCAGGTTGGTACTCAAAAATGGAAATAATTTATGACCTGATATAATGACTTTTTTATCGATATATCCTTATTTAATTGTAGGATTTTTGATTTCTCCCGTTTTGGACGAGGGAGCTCTCTCTGTTGAAGCATATTTCCCCGATGCTCGATTTTTCAGTTATCATGATGGTGCTGAAGTTAGTGTTCGAGGAGGAACTGTAAATATACCAGCCCCAATGGAATTTATTGCTCTACATATTCGCGGAGGAAATATTTTGCCAACACAACAACCAGCTATTAATACAGAAATTTCCAGGAACAACCCATTTGGACTCATTGTTGCTTTGGATGACAATGGTAGTGCTAAGGGAAGTTTGTTTTATGATGATGGAGACTCTATTGGTAAGAAAATCATACAAAATTTTAAAAGTATCAAATACGAATTTTACAATATTCTATAGGTATTGGGAGCAGATACTAGGGAAAAAGTGATGCAAGTATGTATTGATATTATATTGATTGACAATTGATGGTGTTTAGATTCATTGGAAAGCAATAAATATTTCTATGCAACATACGAAGCATCAAACCGAAGTTTAAGGGCAACTGTTATCAGAAGTGGCTATGATTCGATGGGTGCAAGAACCCTTGAAACTATTCGTCTTCTTGGAGCGGGACCTGTAACCCAAGTTACTGTTAACGGAGTGGCTCATACAGATTTCAATACTTTACCATCCGGAGAAGTTGTTTTGAGAAGTTTAAGAATTAATGCCAGCTCTGAATATACGATCACATACTGACTGGATTAAAAAGATGACACAGAAATCCACATTTATACGGCTATGTTATCTTTACTTACATATTGCACCATATAGTGGAGTTCAAAATTTTCAACCTCGTTAAATGTTTATTTTTCCTGGAAAGTTTTAGTTATCAAAATAAATACCTACTCAAAATGTATTCTGTTAGTGAATTGTAAGTGTTGACTTTATTTTGAACCACGAAACGAAGTGTAATTTTATTTCATTTCTAAAATATCATTTCAAATTCTTAGGAATAGAAGTGTCTGACAGTCTGACATCGCCATTCCATTATTTCGGCACTTAATTTCTAACTGTTTTAAAAAAGCTTAAAAAATATAAATGGTTCAGAGGAACTAATGAAGGAATGTTGTATTTTTTCATTAGGTAACACTAAGAAAACCCATTATATTTTTTATTAAACGATACATTTTAAGTTACTCTGTATAATGTGAAACCATAACTATAATTGAATCATTATGTTCAACCTTAATATACTTTTAATATAACATTTGTTCAGTCATATTATAGTGATATTGAAAACATAAGGTGGTTAATATTACACTGTCCGAACTATCAGTTCACTCTTGTACAAAAGTCGATATTCCCAACGAAAACTAATATTTATGTACATATTTCCTACTATTACTATGCACACATAATATCAGTGTTGTAACTATTTTGCAGGAATTCAAAAATTAGCTAGAACGGGAAAAAAACTATCGCATTTACATACGCATTATATCAATTACTACAAATGATAGGAAAAAAACATAATAATATAACTGCAATGAGTAATGAGGATATTACAACAGAGTTGACCCATTTCTGTGTACTCTAAACCTTTCGCCAAGTTGAGAGTACAAACCGAGAGTCTCTTGAATTCATCCGAATCTGTCTTCTACTCCAACTGCGACAAACAGAAGCAGAAGACAGTATATGTACCGAAAAGCAACTCCATTACAAGTAGATTTCACAAAAAAATACCCCAAATGCTGTGAAAAAATTATTTTGCCGACAATCGAGAGAGGAAGGTTTTGGGAAATCGAGAATAGGAGCTATAGCGTGTGTAGGAATCTATCCACCGAACCCAAACTTCGGTCTGCGGAGGCCGTATTTTTCTTGGTGCGTACGGTGAATTTTCGAATTTAATATGTAGCTGGTTGAGAAAATAATTTGAATTTTCATCCTTAATCAAATTTTTTTTAAAAAGTTTTGATTTCCTAGATAAGCAACATGTACAGATGAATTACAACATGATACAAAAACATTTACAACCGTATGTAATTTATAAATAGGCACGTTCAACGTTTAACCTCACCTGCCGTAAGTGTACTTAGGTGGATCACTGAAACAGCACTCTGGCTGGATCTTGCTGAGCATTTGTAATTGCAGGTAAGGCACATTTATCCTCAAAGTAGTCCATTATATTTGCAATTTCGTTTGACTTTAGGTTGGTCAACCTGAATGACGCAGAAGGGTGTGTTGATTGGGTCGAAAGATCATCTTGCCAATCCTGCGAATTAAATTATTTAAGATTTTTACAACCTCCCATTGGCTCCCATATAGGAATAAAATGTAAAAAGTATAGAAAACCACCCATCAACTATAGTTAATACCTTGGGCACCAATACTTTTAGTAATGATCAAATCTTCAAAAAAGTCATACATCATAACATCATAAGAGAACAATTACTGAATTCCATAATGGAGTTTTTGGAGGCTCCTAAAACGCGAAGGAGCCTAAAACACATGTTCTTTCGGCCAATTTATCTTCATCACACCATAATTCGAAAACGAAAGGAGATAATGGGCATTGACCAGCGACAATGTTTTAGGAAATCCTTTTTTCTTTCGAATGAACTAGATTACACCTTTGTAGGTTTTATTGTTTTGAAGTACTAATCGATTTACGAAGACAACTTTTTGTGTGCACATCACCGTCGGCGAGAGAAGGAGATGAAGAACCGACAAGACGATATGTAAACAGAGTAAAAACAGAGGCCGTACTTTTGATCTATGTCGGCTCTTCATCGGTGTATCAGGTATTTAGCACTATTTCACATTACGTAAAAAGTTGTCTTCGTAAATCGATTGGTATTTCAAAACTATAAAACCTACAAAGGTGTAATATAGTTCATTCGAAAGAAAAAAAGATTTCCTAAAACATTGTCGCTGGTCAATTGGCAATATCTCCTTTCGTTTTCGAATTATGGTGTGATGAAGATAAAAAGGAAGAAAGAACATGTGTTTTAGGCACCTTCACGTTTCAGGAGCCTCCAAACCGCCATTATGGAATTCAGTAATAGAAAAAATATTGTGGTTGTATTTTCATTTGGTTCAATTCGTGCATTACTATCAATTATCCATATATGATAGTATGATAGTAATGCACGAATTCGATGTTCGATTCATCACATTCTAAAAAAAATTCAAAAACGAACCAAAAAAAAAAGAACATAAAAGTGGTCGACAACATTCAGGATACCCACTACCCCACTCAAAACTTTCGGTTTAATTATGTTCTCTAGTTGTAATACTTGTAATACAGTACATATTTGATAATACATAATAGTAGTTAATAATATTTCATATTTAGTTTAGTTTAGTGTCTATATATTTAACGTGATACTTACCATTGCGCAGAAAAATAACCGTTTATTTTCGCTGATTATTGGGTCCTTAGAAATAAAAAGAATTTTGCCATAGATTTCTCTAAACTGCTTAAATCCTCCTTAGATTAATTTAAAATATTTAACTCAGCCTTAGTCTGTACATTGATGCTTGAGAGCGTCGTCATTTATTAACTAAGACCATAAAATATTATTATTATTGTATCCTCAAGATTCAATAATTATTGTACGCTAGTGGCTAGAAGATTTATATCTAGGGTAATCGATATTACATTATTGTGTATTGTTCGTATTGATCTCTCAGTTGTCAGTTAAAAGTTCTAATTTTACGTTGGCAGATTTCAGGAAGGAATACTTTGTCTTATAAGACAAAGTATTAAACACGTTTTTAAAAGTTTTTATTCATCAAAGTCCTTGTGATTGTGAATTTGTGCGTCGTTATAAATAAATAAATGATGATTGAGGATGATATATTATTATGATAGTTTGGGCTTCGAATTCGAAAGCAGTTTGGAAAGAATCTCTTTGTTTACATAAGCATACCACACGAGAGCACTTTATAACACTACACGCTATAAATATTATCGCGATCTCTTAAAAGTACTAGACATACTTACACAGTCATACACTTGACGATTATATCAAAAATCACATGAGACTTCGGCGAAAAGCGAAGCTGAGACAAAACAATGTGATTTTTCTCTTTAAAAACACCATTGAAAATTGAAGTACAAACAAGTACAAGTGTAACACAGAAAATCTCAAACCTAACCCTAGCATCACATTATCACATACAATAAAATAATCTTTTTGGCCTTGTGGAATGTTTATCTTCTACATTATTACGTGATATGAATGAAATTGATAACAAAGTCAGATAGCATTCATTAGGATGCTTTATTGAACAAAATTAATCAATCTGTCTTACACAAATACTTGCACATAATTGTTATTTTACGACAGATACTTTTAAACTTCTAAACAACATTGTAGCCAAAAATCCACACACTACAATATTTTCACAATGAGATTACTTGCATTTAGTTTTCTAGCCTTAATTACAATTTTTACACTTGTCGAAAGTGCCAATATATTAGCAGTGCTTTTCAATGCAAGCAAAAGTCATAAAAATGTCTACGATCCTTTGCTGAAGGAATTAGCCAAACGAGGTCATTCCGTAACAGTCATTTCTCCAATAAAACCGTCATCGGAAATTCCTAATATTCGAAATATCGTTGGCACAGGTCAAATAACGACCCCTAATCAATTCAATGCTCGCCTTAAAGGTGAAAAAATCAATTTCAAAGACATGGTTCAAAATTTAACAGTAGCTTGTCGGGAATATTATGAAAATCCTGAAATTATCGAATTAGCCAAAACTGGAAAGTTTGACTTGGTGTTTACAACTTTGTTTGTAAATGACTGTGCATATGGATTTATTCATCATCTCAAGGCGCCTGTGATTCTCGTAAGTACCGTTGCAGCAGGCGGGCATGCCATTACCCTTACAGGCACCCCACAATTGCCTTCAGTAACTCCTCTAATTTTAACGGGATACTCGGATCGAATGGATTTTTTCCAAAGAGTGGTCAATTTTGCTTCGGGAACTTTATTTGGTTTATTTCGAGACTATTACATTGTACCCCAAATGGAATCTGCATACAAAGATTATTATCCAAATGCCCCTGGGGTTCACGAATTCGAGAAAAATATCACCCTTGTATTTAGCAATGGACACTTCAGCTTAAATTATGCTAGGCCAATGATGCCAGGTATGTCGCCCAATTTTGTGAAGTTAAAAATTTAATTTAATTACAACATTTTTAATTATTTTCCAATCTCTTATTGTTTTTGCATTTTGATTTCGTGTTTACACATTTGTTTCTAAACTGCATTTTTTAATTTCTACAAATATAAATTGGTTGTGTCTAAATATTTAATTTGCAGATTTAATTGACGTGGGAGGAATGCATTGTAGACCTGCTAATCCGTTGCCTAAAGTAAATCAATTAAACTTACAATTACCATTGGTATTTATAAAGCGTTTATAAAAAAGTATTTTGATTTTTTAGGAAGTAGATGAGTTTTTGCTCGGATCGGGGAAAGATGGATTTATCTACTTTAGTTTAGGATCCATAGTCAAGGGTAGCGAAATGCCTGAAAACATCCGAAAATCGTTTATCGACGCTTTTTCTAAATTGAAGCAAAGAGTTCTGTGGAAATGGGAAACGGAAGACATGCCGGATTTACCTCCTAATGTTAAGCTAATGAAATGGGTGCCCCAACAAGATGTGTTGGGCCATCCAAATATTAGATTTTTCATTACCCACGGAGGTCTACTAAGCACGCAGGAGTCAGTATATCATGGTGTTCCTTTAATTGGAATTCCTTTCTTCGGAGATCAGGACAACAATGTGATACAATCTGAAAATGCTGGTTACGCTTTAGGACTAGAGCTTCGAGATATCACTGCAGAGATTGTACTCAAACTTTGCAACCGACTGCTTACTGAGCCTCAGTATGCAAATTCATGTTAATTATTCGAAAACTGTAAAATCTAACTTGATCTAACTAAAAACGAGAAAATGTGAAAAGTATAATAATGATTTGATACATAATTGTTCCAGATTCAACATACGTGCCAAGGAGTTATCAAAAATATTTCGTGATCAACCAGAAAAGCCTCTTGACAGAGCAGTTTTCTGGACGGAATATGTTATTCGTCACAAAGGAGCCATTCACATGAGATCTCCTGCAAGGGATTTAAATTTCTGGCAATATCATTCCATTGACGTTATAGCCTCAGCTATTACATTAGCAATTATTTTCTTTTATATCCTGTATAAATTTTTAAGAATATGCTGCAGGAAAATTTGTAGTTTCCAGTCAAAACCAAACAAAAAGAAAACAAACTAAATCATAAATTATTAAACAATAATTTAATAAAATTAAAGTTCTATGACTCTACTTTCTGACTGAGTAATTTATTTTATACCAAAAAAACCTACTATGAATAGGTACACCATTTTCTAGAATTGTAAGTTGATTTTTGGCTCGTATTGATAAAATTGTTTTTCAAAATTGTTTTGTTAACTGATAAAAATGATAAATGACTAAATGTACCTACACATTATAATATTCCTCAAAGTCGTAAATTCTTTCATTTAGACTCCCATGACTGGCATCGTCTTGTGGATTATATTTATTAGCAGTAAAAACTTTAACTATACCATTCTGCTCTCATTTTTTATAAGACAATTAAGTATTTTTACCACTAATATTATTTGGGGTAAAGCAACCTTATTTTTTACGAGTCTATTTCCTGTTTCCAGAACCAGGGAAAACTAAAACTCTGACAAGAGTTGAAAATAGGTTCGAAAATCTATTCATTTGTAAAGTTAAATCAAAGGTCAAAGTATTTTATTATAATGATTAGCAATCAAGAGCTCATGTTAGAGTTTTAAAATGTTTTTATAACCTCGACCGAAAAGTATTCTTGGTTGATTAAAAAAACTTAAAAAAGAAACTAGAAAGCTTTATTTTAAGCCCTGGTAAACTGACAGTAAAGTATCTAGTACTTGATATTAAAATGGAGAAAAGCAATAGATTATGTAAATAATCAATAACACAAATTAGAACTATATAAGTAGCATATAAATTATTTTCGCTGCATGATTTTTATTAATTATCTTACGGATACTGTACAAAAATTATTGAGACCTGATTTAGCAGATTCTTTTATGAATAAGAATTTGTAGAAAATACACATTTTTGGAATGAGTTTACACATGGATGTCTTTATCGGTTGAAAAGGTCACACGGAATTTTTCTTTGGTTAATCATTTCGGCTTCGAGATCCAGACGGTTCCACTCCGGACATGAAGGACTGAGTATGAGCGAAAGTAACTTCCAGGGTCTGTGGGTTTTAATAGCCCAACAATTTTTACATGTATGTCAAGTATTTTTTAATAAAATAATCCTTTATCATCTGTTAGTTGTTGCTTGTTACCTTATGAATACGGAAGAGTTGTTCAAGAGCATGCGGTAAAAACGGTCGGACGGAGACAATTTCAAGTTGAGTCAAGTTGTCGACTTTAGCTCTCATGGCACCCGTCTCCAAAAAGAAATGGACTGAAGACCTTAACTTCGCGATTCGAGTGTCCCAAATATCCTGCAAGTTAAGATGATACAAAAAATCGTCATTTCACTTGTTAATATAAGCCCTCTGGGTGATTTTGACTTATTTTTAATATCAAGAAGTAAATGAGTATATTCTGTAGAGGCAATAAATAATGATAATGTACAATGGCTCTGACCAACCTTCACAAGGACCTTGCAAGCATCCGCATCGGCAACATCAATTGCACAGTGGGCAAAAATGAGTTTAGAGATGACCATATAATGCTCAGACGGCATTTTTGTAAATAATTTGGAAGAGATTTCTTCTTTTTTCAATGTTTCTAGTGTTGTCACATTCAACCAATCCGGAGGAATAATTGAACATTTGCTTCTTGTTCTAAAGTTAATTGCAATCCACAAAGGGACCTGAATAGGCATTCCAGCTCGGAAAGGACCAACATCCCCATATATCATCTGCATCGGTGGAAGATTAAACTTTGGAATTATCATCACTGGCTCCATTTCTCCCAAATATTCAACTTCCCTTGCAGTAGACATGATGAATATATTTTTTCGATCCCTTCCCCCCTCTCGCCTTTTCTTGTTCTTGTTGGAGATGTTTCCTCTTCCACATTTAGTACTTGAACCCAGAGGCAGTCAGTTGGTCAATATTATCCTGTTGTCACAAATTAAAAAGAAGATAAGTAATAGTGTGCAAAACAAATACAAACCAACAAACCAAATTGTAAATAATGTTTGTTTTTTCTTGCCAAATACAAATCAGAGTAAATAAACCTCATGTCTCTCCCTTTGAATCATTTCCACTTAAAAATGTATTTTACCTTTAATTAGAATATATCCTCGCACTGGGGGAGTTAAATTTTTATTGTGGATGTGGAACCATAATAATTAACATTAAAATACAAGAAAGAACCAAAAGAAACCAAAAATTATTTCTCAAAACTCAAAAATGAATAAACAACGAAAAGAAAGAAGCAAAATCAAATGACAATCACATTTTAGGATTCCGCCGGGTTTGTTTGGCGCGATGTTCTCTCACTCAGGGAACTCTACCTTCACGATGCTCATTCAGGCTTTGATAAAATTATGCAGAAACAAAATCGGCCCAGAAATAAGGGACATTTTTGTTTCAATGCTCATTTTTTCATGGCACAATATTTAATCGGAGAAAAACCTAGAAACTGTATAATTTCATCAAAATATTTCATACAAATTTATTTAATTGTTATGAAATTATTTCGTATCACATTTCTACAGACATTTCCACTTAAAGCTTAACCATAATACTGACAATATTAAGAGTCCTTTTAGAGGCTTACATATATTTATGTGTCATTGTCAATGATTACTTTGTTAAGACAAACTGTACATATACAAGATTCAAGATACAACCCTACTGTGCACCCCTCCCAACTTATAATCCTGACTACGCGCCTGCTACGCGCTTGCTGGAGTAAATAGCAGCTAAGCAAGGTATGCGTCACATACGGGCCCCCAAGGTTCAGGGGCCCCCAAAAGGAGGCTATTTAGCTACAAAAATGCAAAAATATCCTAAATTTTTTCGAATTTGATACATATTACTTTTTTTTTGACCCAAAAAGCGGTTCTTGCATAGGGACCCAGATTTATAGTTACGCCAGTGACCTGCCTACCATAGTATTCATTTTGTTAACCTGAATCTGCAAATCTGAAACTGTTAGCAAGTCAATCAAGAGGTCCGACTTTATATAGAAACTTTCGATACTTTCCTCACAATTTTAGTACATATTGAAAATTATTACGATATTGATTCAATACATTCTGTAAAAATCATGGTTGTAAAACAAATCATAATAGTACCTACGTTCCTTTACATTTACACATGATAATGATGCTACCTTAAAATAGCTTTAAAACTATATTATGTGCTATAATCTAAAATCTACATACCTAAACAGGAGTAATTATTGTTTCCTTACATATATTAATGTCATCTTTAATTATTATTAGATTGAGTTTATCAAACTCAATATACTCAATATACAATTAGTTAATGCAATTAGTAATCTTAAGTAATTTACCGATTTACAAGGAGTTTCAAAAATCTAATGTAATGAGTTAATGAGATTAAAAGAATGTTGTTGTGATTGGATGTGTCTTCAGGAATATTTAATGATCTAGGTACATGTATGTTGAATTAGTAAACTGGTACAAATAACAATGTTCGTTCGTGTTCTCCCATTCCAATTTCCAATACTTTGGGTTGAGGTTAGAGTGTAGAGCAATAATAATGTCATAAGTTATAATATACTTCATATACAAGCATGAATGGATTTGAAAAAGTTGTTATCACATTCGCAATCGTAATATAAAAACATACATATAAGGAGAAAAATTCATAACCTCCGATTTTCTTGCAGTGACCAGGAAATTGTTCTGTGAATTATATATTATACATTTTACATTTTACAATGATATAGGTCACGATAGGTCACAACAGGTAGAGAAGTAACTTCATAATATAAAATAATATTTATATTTATAATAACAATGTGGGGAAAGTAAATTAAATCGAGCACTATCATATTTATTAAGAAATTACTGTGACACCAAGAGCGTATTCAGGTAACACATTGGGGAGGGGGCTTGAGCAAACATTTGTTATATAGGTACGTCAACTTTAGCAAATTTGGTCCAAATTTAGGGCAAAATCGATGGCAATTGCAGCAAAATTGCGCTTAGCGCAAAAAATTTACAGATTTTTTGCACTTTTACGGCAAAAATAACGTCTTTTTTGGATTGTGGGAGAAACCTGATTTTATCAAGTGTAAAGTCCGAAAATCCTTACCCCCTAATGCGCCACTGTATGACACATCAATTTAAGTTGTTGAAATGAGTTTTGAAGAAACAATCAGAAAATCATATATGAGAAAGATGAATTATTGAGCGTTCTGGCCAACACAACCAAGTTTAATAAAGATTGCATGTCAATTTGAAGATTGAAATATTGCAGGTTATAGTTGCAAGACGATCGATGCTATCTAACAGTTGCAATTCAGGGCAGCCAAAATGAAGATTGTAATAATATTGTGTATCTGTCTGTTTCAAGGAGTCGCATCAATAGATTTGGAAAATAATGTTATAGATTTTGTAGGACTCCTCAATATTCTTTTTGAATATGATGCTGATTTAAAATCTCGCCAACTTGTTTTGATAAATTTGGTGGAAGATGATCTCAGTATAATTTTCAATAATTATAATTCTATTGAGGAATTTATTTCGGGTCCATTAGTGTTTGTATCAAATATTTCCTTACTACCTCGATTTCACGAATATTTTCACAAAGTTACAAAATTATTTTTTATCATTGAAGTTGCACAAACTTCACAAGCAACATCATTAGCTCCTATAGGTGCGAGTGAAATTGGAAAGGCAATTACAACATCCATGCGACCAGGGTCTGTAAATCGAGGAAAATTTTTAATTCTTAATCTACACGGAAATCATCAGAGTTCTGTAAATATTATTTCGAATCCAGAATTCGATTTCATGAAGGATAAGTTAGAAATCGTCAAAGGAAAAAAAATTAAAGATGGAAAACCTCGCAATGTACTCACATTACTGTTTTACGGATACTGTCATTTTCGGAAAACGAAAAAACAAGAAATTGTGACAGCAATGGATTTCCCTTTAAACCAACGCAGCCAAAAGCCGGATTCAAAGTTTGGGAGTCAAAAAATAATTTCGATCAGTCTAAAAATGAGAAAATACAATCAGAAATTATTTCCAGAGTATTCAAAAAATTTGGATGGAAATATTTTTCGAGCAGTTGTACAAACAAAGAACCAAGATATATTTGCTCTATTCTTCCTGCGAACAAAAAGCATATTTTACTACAATTTGATGCCGGAAGTCAATATGGCTTTCTCAATTGCAGCGAAACTGAATTTTGGTTGGACTACATACAGCGCTTTCACCACACTTTCGACAAAACCGGATTCTGACACTAGAAAATTTAAAGGCTACATCAATGACTTATATTCAAGACCATTTTCTGTAGGATTGGGCTTTACACCCCACCCATTGTTTTTGCCACATGTGGAAATGACCACACCTTACTATCAAACTGTTGTCAGCTTGCTTATCAGAGCTCAAATTAAAGAATCCCAGTGGAAACCAATTTTCAGTGCATTCTCTATCTTGGATAACATTGCATTTATTTTGGTGCCCATCTTAATTGTCTCACTGATAATTAAATCCGAAAAATCTTTGTTTATTCAAAGAAATCGTTTTGGTGAAAGTTATGGTCCGATGTAATGTCCTTAAGCAGCAATTTCTTAATCTTTTTTCCCCTTTAACTTCTTAAATCCTAAAATTTTTAACTATGTGCCTTTTTTGTTACAGAATGATGTTTTACAACGGAATTTTTCGGGTTTACCAAATATTCGTTTTGCAGTTCGAAATTAAATTTTGTCACCTGTCACTAATGAGGACCGTTTCAAAAATCTTAGTATTATCATGGTGGATTTTTAGCATCTTGGTTGTGTCCTACTACAAAATCAAATTGACTGAAGATGCAACGATTCCAGAAAAAGGACCAGAAATAAATTATTTGGAAAAACTTGTAGAAGGAAAATGGCACGGTGGCACTTTTAACGGAAATACTCAAATTGAGACAGCTTTCTTTTTTTCTAAGTATAAAGATATCTATCAAACCCTGGAATATTTCAAAGATGCATATGAATGTATTGACCAAGTTTTGGAAAGGGAAAACTTTTTTTGCGTCAGTTCAGAACTCATGTGGTCGTTTATATTGCCGGGTCTGGTTCCTGAACAAATGGAAAAAGTGGTTATAAAAAAATCCGAACTACCACCACTTTTCTATTCTTTGGCTATGGCTAAGGACACACCCTGGACAAACCAATTTAAAGCAATCTCTTCTACATTTGTAGAATCGGGAATGTTTTCCCATTTTTCGCAATTGCTTGAAAATGTTCGTGTGAGAAATACATCATCTCATGCCACAGTTACTAGTAAAGGCCTTGAGTTTCAAAAAAGCATCATTACAACTGAATTTGCAACTGTTGCAGTGTCTTTTTCAGTCTGTATGACAATTACCCTGTTCATATTTCTAATAGAAATCTTTGTTTCTAATTTATTACGGCTCACACTACCATTCCTCCTCTTCCCTGATCATAATTACACTTGAAAATTGTTGGACGCCCAAAAAATTGAATATCTCAAAAAGCTGTCCAGCACACGTAAACTTTTAACCCTAAACTGGCCGAGGTATGGACAGAGCCGTCCAGCAAAATCTTTTTTTGGATTCTTTTTAAAAAAGTGTGCTACAAATATTTTTGTAGAGAGCTGGGAATTTATGACTAGGTCCGCCAAGTTACCTTGCATATTGTGTCAAGTTATTAGAATATTAGGTGAAATGGTTTGGCCTACAGAAATTTTCAAAGTGGAGAAGTCATAGAATTGACGGCCATGTTACTGGTATAAGAAGCCTGTAATGTATTAGGAGTTACGGAACTTACATAAACAACGTCGTGCATGTTAGGTGTGGGGTGTGAATGCAAAAATATCAACAAAACTTGCGTAGGGGTAATTTGGGGTGCTGAATTCGCAAAAAATATTGAAATAATTTCAAAAAAAATTAAGTTCGCGCTTTTTCGAAAAATATCAACAAAACTAGCAATCAGACATACTTAGAGGTAGTTTTTAGTGCTGAATCCAACAAAATAGTGAAAAAATTTAATTTCGCGCTTTTTTGAAAAATATGAAAAAGAATCGCAACAAAACCTACTTTAGGGTGATTTTTAATCCTGAATTCAAAAAAAATAGTGAAAAAATTTCAAAAAATTTCAAATTTTAAACTCGCGCCTTTTAGCAGACAACAATTTATTAAAAAAAAACCTTTTTAGCAAAATTATCTATTTATTCCGATTTCGGAGGGGCGATTGCCCCCTCCCTAAATACAGCATTGTAATGCAGTACATGAGTCTACAATCAACCGTAGAATAAAAATTGAGTGACTTGGTTTTGGGGGGAACGTGCGCGGTTCCTGGTTACGCGCATTTCAGGGTATAAGAAACAAAGGAATTGTTGAACTGAAAACTTTTTAGTAATACCTATATAAAATAAATTATTATAGCTGTTTAGGAATTGCATATCTAGCATTACTACACATGCTCAAAAACAACACAGGCATACATAAATACTACATATTAGATATTAATATTTTATTCAGTGATAATAATATAGCACACAGTTCTCTTCCAACGTTTATATTATGAAATTTTATGTTATCGAACATGATGTAATGATGATGAGGTGGGTTGATGAATGCGTATGTAATATGCAACACCACGTAATATATGTGCGCACCACAGCTGCGGCGGAGCCACTTTGCTTTTACATGGGGACAGCGCTGTCCCTAGCTCAGCCAACAAAGTTTTCCGAAAACCCTCGGCTAGTTTAGGGTTAATGAACTTAAAGTAGGTAGGTAATAAACTATTTTCAAATTTCCGTTTTTTCAAATTTCAATCTTACTTGGGAACGACAAAATAAGAAAATGTTTAATACTGGATATGCACTTAGGTATAGGTATACAGAATACGCACTTATCGTTAGTATATGTACAATATTATGTATAACACAGCCGTATCCAGAAATCGATTTCGGGGAAGGCAAAATGGAAAATAGAGGTTATTTTGCCCTTTCAGGGCAAAATATCCTTTCTTTTGCCCTTTCAGGGCAAAATATCCTCTCTTTTTTTGGGATTTCGGGGGGAGGCAGTTGCCCGTTTGCCCACCCCCTGAATACGGCCATACGGGCATGATGTATAATGCCTATTTTATTATTATTTTAATTGAAAAAAGTGATTATTAGTGTGGTATTCTGTATTTAATGAGTCAAAACTTTAAAATAATAATACCAATAAAAGAACAGGTAACAATTATTCAAGTTTCATTTCATATGTATAAATGCAATTGAATTTCAAATATTTGCATTTTGCTAATGTCAGTCTCATACTAAAAAAGTAAAAAAGGGTAAATAATTTTGTTTATAGACCGCATCCTATGATGAATCCTATAACATACATCTCAGTTTTAAACTAAACGCTATCCAAATTACTATGACTAAGGAAATACCTACCATGGCGGCGTTGATTATCTTAGGACAACAAATGTGTATACTATATACCTATAAGGAGCAAAAGCAATACAGTATTTCTTGTCGGTTGTCGTTAAACAGCATTATATTTACCAGGAAAGTACAACATACTCGTTAACAATGCTAAGCTAATAAATATTTACAAAGAAATTGGAAACGGTCGTTAACGTGGCATGTCAGGTAGTTTTACATCATGTAAGTTACATGATGTAACTACCTGACATGAATGTGACTTACATTTCATATCTGTATCGTACATTGCTCCATGTGTGCGGATGTTTAAATGTAAGTCTGTTTATACAGATATTATTTATTTAGTTTGATTTTATTTATAAAAGTAAATAGTAAACATGTCTAAGTCTAATACAAGTACTTACATCATACTGTCCTCACTAGGATAGAATATTTGTATCTCCGACTCTTTTTGCAATTTCAATGATTTAATATGAATATGACCAGAGTTCGCCTTGCCACTGGCAACGAGCAAAATGGCAAGGGGAAAAAACGGCATAAACGGCAAAAATGGCAAGCAA
>JAQFYB010004049.1:0-17371 GCA_034694085.1 Pogonognathellus longicornis | reverse complement strand
ACTGAATACATTTCTGTAGTCCCCACACACACAGCTACCTATAGACACAAAATTTGAAGAACCAGCACCAATTTTCATCGAATTATTAAGCGAAGAACAGGAGCCACTTACGGACACGTCCACCACACACAGATTCAACTCACCAACCATATGATTATTACTATCTGCGTGTAATTATGACGATGATGATGAGATGGGTTTGTTCAAGAAGATGCGAAGAAGATGAGACGAGACATGACATGGACAGGACGCACCTCTATATTTCATTTCATTTTTTATTAGTTCACACACAAAGAGATTCAATGACTATATTCATCATCCCATTCTCCATTATCAACCTTACCCCATGCTTTCGTATTGTAGTCATCCAGTCAAACGACTGCAGTGTACCGAGTACCTATTTATTACTACTCTCATACAATTCGCCATTCAAAATCACATGGAGATGATGTTCCTTTTCTCCCTTCAGTGCAAGGATTTATAATACGTTTGTGTATGTTTTTAAACAGAGCTGCTGGATTTCTTTGCCACGATGGACTCTGCTTTGCCTTGATTTTCATTACCATTTTGGACAATCAAAAGCGCAAATATAGTCAAGTTAAACGAGAACAAAAAATCAGAGTCTGTATATCCGTATGTGCATGATACACTATAGTAAAGTTAGATCTATCCATCTGTTAGGTCTTTAGGATATAGAGAAACATATGTAATTGTCATATTTTTAGCATTTGTATCACATTTAACACTTAACAAAGTAAAAAAAATTAAAAAAACAAATGTAATCAACAAGCTCGTTGTTGAAAACAATGAAACGAAGTGGAGAGAATTCATAATAGGGAATTGAATGTTGATCATCACGCACTCTTTGTATTGCCAAAAATGAACATTATGCGTAAAACACCATAATAACACAATTTCTTTTGATTTTGCTATAATGCAAATCGTGAAGTAGAATCATAGAGCAAATACTTCCAAGATTGTAGTCTAATCATTTTTACTACAAAAGAACATAAAACTTTAAATATTACAAACATTAAGCAGATCCAAAAAATCAACAATTACATCCTTACTATTTGAAACATGATGAAAAATACAAACAATGAATTTGTAATTCAATATGTCTGTTGAAGTACCTTCGGCTTAAAATGTAAGAATGTGACCACTTTAATCCTAAATCTTTCTGCCTGTTGATTTGATTCTTCTTGTTTGTACAAGACATGTTATTGAAAAACGAAAAAAACTGAGGAGAGAGGAATAATAAAATCTTCAACAAAGTAAGAGGTGCATTAGCATTTTTTGATGAATTTAAGGAACTATGAATGTCTAGGTGGTGATATTATGCAAATGTGAGTCATTTTCAATGTCCATGTCATATCAAGAGTCACTCATTCGTCAAATCCAAATCAATGGGACATGTAAAGTGACAACGGCAGAGACTTAGCAACTAAGCAACTATTTCCATTTAACATTTTCATCTCACGTTGCAAACACAGAACAAATCTGTACACTGCAGTTGTGTTATTGAAATTTATGTTTTTGCTTTGACTTGGTTTCATTTCGCTAGCATTGAGAATTCGATATTAATCATAATGAAGAACATAATAATATATAATGCGTTATACCATGCCATTATAGGCAATCACTTCTATTTTCCACCTCATCTCTCAAACCATGCTCATTTTTTACACATGAGTTGAGACAATCATTTCTCCTGTACTCGCACACTCACAGTTCGTTTCTCTCTTAGTCTCAGTTTGTTTTGACTGTTTTTCATTTGATTTATGTTGTGAGCGTCAGAATGAATCACAAAACAACAACACAAACGCAACTAAAGAAGCTCAGCCAAGGTAAAAGCTTTAAACAAAGCTTTGAGACTCAACAAGGCAGCAAAAGTAGCAGCACCAGCAGCAACGATGGCCTTATCTTATGAAAATTGTGTATGAGACGTATTAAGTTACTGCTGCTACACAAATGTAATGTAACTGCAGAAAAAACTTGAGACGAAATATCACATACATTATACCTCACAGCATATTACAACTACTTCACTAACAATCGCTGCAGAGACCAGTCTGACATTGCTGATTTGATATTATACACCAAGCAAGAGTTATTAATATGTAGATTATTTTGGCTTCTTTTTATGGTCTCAACGAACTTTTTATGTAATGGAGGACTTAAAGCAGCGTAATACTGCACAAGATTCAACTTCCACTTAAGTTACGTATTCTCTTATACTTTAATATCTAATACCACACATTACTACATGTACAAACAAGTACAAAGTGTAAAATCATAATAGTGTTATGGTTTAAGCGTTTAGCTTGAGATTGTTAACAGAGCATAATATGTATACAAATGTAATGTAGGTAAAATAAAACAAGGCAGATTTAATTTTAGTTTGAAACAAGCACAGGGAGATACTGACACTTGGACTTGAGTCGTCTTTGAACGCTCGTGAATTATAAAGTGAACTATATCGACTTATAAAATACAAAGCCCTACTATTTCTAGTCATTGTAGTATAGGTACCAGTAACGAGACTAGTATTATACGGAGATAATAGGATAGGATAAGCATACAATAGATCGACTCTGTGACCATGTAAGTAATGCAGAGAGCGTAGAGGACAATAAAATAGCTAGTTAAAAAAGAAAGAATCGTTTTAAGCTAAAAATAGCAGTTACGTTATGTTAAATAGGATTGAGAACTATTATAGCATTCATGGTGTAGTAGTGGTGGAGTTTTGTTGTTTGTGTGTATGCTGTGGGATATTCTCATTATTTTATTTTATAGTGTGTCAGTCTGAGGAGCAAAAGGAGCTTAATAGCAAGCCCACGACAATATTAAAATATTATACTGCTTTTTCCCTCCCTGTGTGGAGTATTAACAGTGTCAGTCAAAAAAGATTTCGAATTCTCATTCCCATAGTTGACTCCTCTGCGCTTTAATTTTCCTATGCTATTATTAATGTAACGTTAGCGTTACACTTTTTTCTCTCTCTCGATAAAATATGTTAAGAACGACAAGGATTATTATTTACACAAGCAGATTAGTTAGAGTAGGTAGTAGACACAACACACAACGTGCACAAATGAACATACCACGTCCTATAGGCAGTCCCATCATAATAATAATAACTAAGTCTTCATCCACAAACAACCCAGCCATATACTACACTACAATAACCCATATCGTATTACAGGGCTAGAAAACAGTGGACACCAAAAGTAGCTACCAACATTTCTTTAGGTGTTCTATCTAAAGAAATACTTTTTAGAATCAGCAACTGCAGTTTTTCTGGTCTATTACTGTCTTGTTAGTCAGAATTTACGATATCATGTTAAAATTAAACATGATTCGTTAGCTTCATAAATATTGACATTTTTACCTTGCCGCAGCTTTACATTGATTTCATTGAGCAAAGAGGCGGTGAATAGAATGGAGAATATAATATGCTGTCCATTTAGTTGTTATATAACTCTCATTTTTCACACTCCTCACGACACATTAAAAATAATTATTCAAAAAGATTTTTTTGTAGTTCTTTGCATTCAGTTATTGATACTACCACGCTCAAAGGAACACAGGTGTTGTATGTGTACACAATTCGCATGATCTTTTGACAATGAATCTTTGTATAACTCATCTATAGTGGCGGTATTGACTTTCCATAATAAAATATTATTTGTCTTTTTTGAAAAAAGTGTTTATTGTATTTTATTATATTTGATGTAGGTAGTATGCATAGTAGTGTTATATAAAAAATCTCTTTGTATGTTAATGAATGATATTATAAGATTGAAGCTGAGTCCATAACATGATGTACTAACTAACGTGGATGAATTCCTGAAGCCATAAATAGTAAATTACGGCAATCCATTTGATATTGTGTGTATTGTGTATGGTTCACTAGTGAAAGACAGGCAAGGAAAAAAGAGCATGCAGTTTCCTTATAAGTAAAGTCCTCATCATTCCTCTCTCCTAATCTGAACATTAATGCTGCACTGCTGTGTTTTCCTTGTGTTCTCCATGTACTTTGTAAATAGGGATCGTACATTATCTTTTTACGTCGTGTAGGTACGAATCGAGCAGCCTGCGTGCATTATTTATTTACTGACTTTACTTTGGCTAACCAGGTCTCATTTTCCTCTTGAAAAACTTTGACTCATCATCATCTTCATCCTCACCATCCTCCTCATCACCATCACCATCATCATCACCACCAGCTCGTTTGTTGCTCCACGCTTTTAACTCAAATTTATTTACAACGTGAACCATCCGTACACAAATTTACACAGCAGCAAACACACCAACCCTCTCTTTGCCTCTTTTATTATTGTTGTACACAGAAGACTGACTGACTGACTGACACTACCAGAAATCAAACAATCTTTTCATTACTCCATTCTTACCTTGACTTATTATTACTATTACTATAACCATCTTCACACAAACTAAACTCCTCATCTTCTACAAATGTTCTACATTGCTGTTTACACTTCTGATTCATTCTACTCACCTGTCCGCCGTCGCCACGGCTCACATTACAATCAGTCGCATACCAGAACTCTACTACTACTACTACGAAATTGTTTCATTTTTATACACACAGTACAGCTTCTCCCTCGTTTTAAATTACTATTATGTAACAAACACGTAAGAAAAGTTCAAATATGAAGCTTTGCATACAATATTTATTTTTGTAATAGTAGGATGTGTGTTTTATTAGGGAGAGAAGAGTAAAGAGCATGAAAATTGGTAACATGTTAAATTTCTAGTTTAGTAGTGTTATATTATGATTGCACTATGTACATAAAATACTTGCACAGTTAGACACACACTAATAATAGGGCACGAGCACGTCAAGAATATTTTAAGCTGCTAAAGGCAAAGAATAACCTACAAGTTGATCCCGTCTCATTGTGCCACAGAATTTGAGTCGAGGTATGTGCTGTACTCATCAACTCATGTTCTGATAAACCAGTAATCCTGATTGATGGAAATAGCCACACGTAATGTAACGTAACATACTTTGTTCTTTTTTATAATAATTTATGTAAACCAAAAAATATTCAGTTAGTGAGAATTACCTATATATACTTCATATAATAAATATACTCTGCTATGCAATTCAGTACATAGTAGACTGCAAAAAGAATGCACAAGTCTGTGTGTATTTTTGCTAGGACACAAGGAGTAGTTCTTTACCATCAAAGTTCATTTTCAGTTCAGTGGCAATGCATCTGTCTGTTGGATTGGAGAGAAAAATTGCTATCTTTTCGTCGTAATTCTTTTTTGGTTTTAGAGTTTGGTCATGGAATTACATTTTTGGGTTGGTCACCTTATTACCTACTCCATATTAGCATCTGCCGATTCTCCTCCTGCCCTGCTGTCTGCTCAATGCAACGAGTGCCTCATTCTTCTCATTATTAGCGACTTTAGTTTATTTATTCACACTTCCACACATAGAGTAGGTAATAATAATAATAACTGACGCACCCATATGTCTCATTCTCATCTCATCATCGTATTGTAGCACACTGCATTGTATTAACACTACAACCTCTAAACAACAACAACCTCAAGCTGCTGCTACTAAAATGGGACACAAAAACAACGTAACATTTCCCTGTGAATCATTTCTGTCTACTCATCATTCATTTCACCCCTTTTCAACATTCTAATTTACCAAAACACTGAAATGCCTATTAACGGTAAGGAATTCCTAGTAGATTTCTCTGTTCTTTTTCAAATATGACTAATTTGTAAGGAAGAAACACATTTTGTTCGAACTAGAAAATGTCTATGGAAAATATTAACTCATAGTGAATGACTAAAAGTGTTGAGCAGATTTAGAAATGGCTGTACTTCTAGCAGGAGCGTAGCAAATAAGCATTGGACTCCATTGAGTAATTCTAAGCGTGTAATTTTTCCTTCACATCACTCACTCTATAAAAGTTATTTTGTGTGTGTACATACAAGTTTTAGGTACACTTAATTTTATGCTTTGAATAGTCCACTTACATATTTTTATGTTTTACTTAACAATAGCCTTGCCATAAGTGGCTGAGTGTAGTTCTCTGGTGTATTAGTAATCTGTATTCAAGCTATAATCTACAATTTATTTTATGTAAGTATATTACATAGTATACAGGAAGGTCTCCATATAGTTGTGTTGGTCCATTTATAATATTATGCAGGGTAATTCAACTTTGAACATGACGTGAATTAGATTACATGCATTTTATAGGTTTCCTTCATGTTTATACCATAATGTGCTTATGTAACGTAATAATTTTCTTGTTTTAGGAGTTTAGCTGGAAGGCTGACTTACACATACATTTAGGGATTGAGACCATTATGGTAACCCAACAGAAAATGATGAGACAAAACGATTCAATGAAATCAAACGAAAGTTTAAAGACATTCTACGCAGTTCAGTTGTGTGTACACAGCTGAATTACCATTTTTACCTTAGAACTAATGCAAATAGGGAAATCGCAAAGCAAATATTGTGTAATGAAGACGAAACAAGCTTTGTGTGTGTCCTGTCTCTCTGCAAAATCCATATAGCTGTATAAGCTTAACATAAGTTATCACAGTACATGACTTACTAAACCTTTGGAGAAAAGTATTGGCTGAGCTTGAGTTGTAATTTCGAGCATAGTGAAGGGACGAGGGAAGGTGTGTATGGTATGATGTATCGTAATATACAGTGCAGTTGTTTGTTGTTAGTATTCTCTCACTGGTCTGTCTACTTCGTGCTGGGATGTGATATGTGATCTTTGATGATGATAATGATGATACGATAGTTACGAACAACGTGCCGAGCTGCAGCAACAAATCTCTGGTAACATAATCATTTAATTGTTGGTTGCCTTTCCAGTTCAGTACAGCACAGGTTTAGTTCTTCATGTCTTGTGCTTTTGTCTATATAGTGGAAATGTGTGTGTCTGACTAGGATATAGGGTAATATTATGAGGGAGACATTATAGTCCGTCCATCCTTAAATTTTCGCCTTGAATTACCTTGCCGTGCCGAGAAAACGCGTGCCGATTTTAACTCACTTATTGTCAAGGAAAATCTACTGCATAAATACTAAGAAAAATTCGCCACATTGAAATGTTAACTGTGCACACAGACAGCAGAAAGTGTACTACACTTTAAACATTCGTTTTCGATTGATCACACGAATGGGAGTGTACGTACATGTGTGCAAGTGCTCTTTCCTACATCATTCTGCAGTTTTCTTTGTGCATACGGCATATTTTTAACAAATAGCTAGGTGTGAAGTGAATAAGATAATGCAAAAGCATTTCCATGATAAATATCAATAGCTATATATTGCCCATACGAATGCACACACATGTGCATTCGCCAACAAGACACGTATGCAAATTATTAAACGAATTTCAACTTTTATTTACACCCCAGACTTTTTCCGATATTGAAAATAACGTTAGGTGCATTGTTCATTTAGCATTTTTACTTTTTCCTTAGGCAAAACTCATTCCATGAACTTGCTTGATGATCATCACTTGCATATCAGATGCGGATACACACAGTAAATACTTAGGTATATTAGTGCATAACACTATCCCACACATTTATTTGTAGGCAATAATATTATGCATGTTCATGCAGAAATTCTCAAGTAATTCGTCTACACATGAGATTTACTTAGCTTAACCCGAAGAAATGTTTTTTGTGATGCAAAATACGACTGCATCGTTGAAAAAAGAAAGGCAAAATGTTTTAAAGGAAGTGCCGGAAACTCTTTGCAAAGATTTTACTGTAGTTCATCTTGTGAAGGTACGGCATTGAAACTCTTGTTGGCTATAGTCAAAGTTAAAGGTTCCGTTGTCCGTCTCATCTCATCTTAGAGAGACTTGACTTAAGTTAAGTGTGTTCAACAAGAGTAATCAAATCAGTTAAGTTAACTTCAACTCATCAATTGTCCTTAGACGCAACTCTTTTCTTAAGTGAATTCTGAAGGGTGTGACAGCCCAGACAGTCAACTGGATTTTCCCTCACACACTCAATATTATGTGCTTCAGCCACAGCTAAACACAAACAATTTTTTAATGCATTCGTTAATGCACTATAAAACTATGCCTTACTCTTCTATGCTTAAAAACATTGCATAGTTATTACATGCTTCTCCCTTAAGTATGTGCTTGTACTTTTATATATTCCTTTAGCTGGAGATGCTCACTCTGTGGTTCCTGAATACATATACAATATACACTATGCCGTTTAGTATTTCACGTGTAAATCTATTGTGCAGTCATTATTGGCCTTTTTGAGCAAACAAAAGCGTTTTTCCATATTAAACAACAACTGCTATTACGTAGGTACATGGCCATAACATTACCAATAGAAATACCGCAACATTTTGCATTTCTTGTCGTGCTTTATGTACTTTGCATATTATGCTACAACAAATGAGTTACGTATGTTTTGTTGCATAAGGATTGTAAACATACTTACAAAGATACCTCCGTTGTAAAGTCAAGTGATTGCAATTAAGTGCAGAATGCCCTTATTCGGCTTTTAGTAAGTGAGACGCTTTACTTTGAGCTTCAAGCACCACTGCACTGTGGTATTGCAGTATAAATTTTATAGATAGGTATAGTAGTATGCATGTAAACAATTGACTATCGGTAATTGTGACTTTTTTATAAAGGCAATAAAGACAATCTTAAGCTGAGTAATTTACACTTTGAAGAAATATTTTTGCAGTCATAAACAATGTGAAGGAGAAAGACGAAGAGACTGTTGTGTAGCACCACAAGAACATTAATAAAATCATTGCGGCGATTTGAATAGAAAAGTCAAAGCCAAGTGAACTGTAAATTACATTGTGAGCATTGTTGTCTCATGAATGGAGGGAATTCCACCATTCATTAATTTAGTTGTGTGAGGATAGTTAGCTTTGACTTTTGCAGAAGAAGAAGAAGATAACGACGAAGATGATGTTGGAGATTGGAAAGCATTCATCACACAACAAGCTCTAAAAATCCATTGCCCTTCTGCAGGGGACTTTTATTAAAAATGGCAAGGCAGTTTTGTCATGTTTGTTTGGTAACTGTTGTGTGCAGCTTAGCTATGCAACGTAGCCTCCTTGTATAAGTAGAAGAGCTATTAGGATGCTCTGTGACTTTGTCAATAGTTCTATGTATAGGAGAAAAGAACCGTGTAGTAATAATAATAATATTATGTAGCAAACAATAAAGTCATTTATGGGCTCTGACGCTTTTATTCTCTCCACTCTCAGAAATCATAGCATTATTATTATCATCATGCAGTGAGAAGTGTACTCCAACAGTCAATGACTAAATCATGTCTATATTCAAAAGGTATTCGCTTTAATAAACTGCTATGACTGTACGTAATAATATTCGAAGGGAGAGAATGTATAGTTTAAGAAATGCATAGGAGTACTGGCAGTAAAAGAACAAACTGCTCACATTATCCTAATCATGATCATTATTATCATTATTTGCTAAAGCTAAAGATAAGGAGACCTGTGAGCAATTTTAAGTGAGGAACTGTACTTGAGATTTTTTGAAACGTCAAGTCTCGTTTGAACTTGGGCATCTCACCATTGAATACCTACTGTACCAAGTGTTTTAAGTGCCATCATATGCAATCAACAGGACAATTGGGATGGAGAAAATAATCATCTTTAACTTCACTTTGACTAAAGTACAATACATTGTGGCCACTATGAAAAAGTTCAATAATATTACACTTTAGTGTTACAAGTACAAGAATATTTAAGTGCAAACAGAGTTTCATGAAAAAGAGAGAAGAGCTGTTGATTTTTGTTCTTTGAGTCTCAACTCATTAAATCACACGCCATTACGTATTGACGACAAGACAAGAGAAATGAACTGTAGTTTCCGTGTGTACTATTGATACTGACATCATGTACTTATTATACAATGGTTGTTGTAGGTAGGGCAGCTCTTGTGTGGATATAGTTATAAAATAAATAGGAAAAATAGTTTTGTGTGTGGCTGATAATATTATTATACTACTACAGCCTTATCTTGAACTTGTTCTTGTGTCAGTGTCTTTTGCAGGAATTCGTAGTAGTGTACATTCTAGCCGTACACGATTCACAACAGTACACAAGGTGAGGTTTTCTTTCTCTGGAGGTTTAAACGAACTATTAATGCAATATAAAATAAGTCTTTGTATTGTTTTTGTAGTACAAAGTGAATGGGGAGTTTGCATTGTACCTCTATAGAGTACGGATTAGTCTAGTGTAAGGCTGCAGACATGCATGGGAAAATAGGAAACAAAAGCAAGCGAAATATTATTAGGATTATATGATGATGATGATGATGTATAAGTTGCTATTAACAAAGGCATGTGTTTGCATTAGAAAATGTACACACAAAAGAGATAGCTCTATAAGTTATGTAATAAAATATTGAACTACATTAGCCATTTGCGCTGTGTTGACTAATGTGTGCAATGTTCTGGTCTTTAAGGATGTGCATAGCATATAGTTGTGCTGTTACATAGCTAGGCTACACAAATTACTGCCTTCTACACGAGTTACGTTATGTTACCATTAACTCAACGACTAATGTCAGTTAAACTTGTGGGAAAATATTCAGAGATTATTATAAAATACGTTTGATAGGCAATACACACTGGGGATTGTCTATTGTGTTGTGTGTGTGTATCAAAGGCTGATGGGAACTTGGGTTGAACTCGGTCCTTGTTTACTACAGTATTATAGTACATACCTGTGATACCTGTATAAATACATGAACGTTTAATACTACAGCTAGTATCTGTATATTCATAATATTTCTTTATCTGTAGGTATTATACATTCTATAATAACAAAGGTACTGTAGTGTGTGTATCTGTGAGAGTATTATTCTCATCGTGTTTGAAAAACTAACTTCCTCCATCCTGAGGGAAATTTCGATTGCTCACACTTTAAACTTCAACTTGACTTTTCTTTACTGCAACTAAGTTATGAGAGTCCAGTTAAAATCTTCTCGAGGAATGGAATTCCATAGAATTAACATTATAATATTTTTCGCTATTCATTCACATTCTCCCCTCCTCGTTGTGAGCAGCACAGACATGCAACACATACACGTTCTGATGAAGCCATCACTTCAATTTTTCACATACAATTTTCATTCTTATTTTCTACCTGGTTAGTATTTATGTGATTCATAAATGACACAGAATGGCCTGAAGGGGAAAGAGGACAATCCGACAGTCCAGGAAACGAAAATACTCACGATCAGAGTTGTTATGGAGTGCATGGTATGAATAAATGCATAAAAAATAATTTATCTGCACATCACACGATTTTCCAAAGTCAAATTAGTTTCATCATTAAGCAAAGTATGTGTGAGTGCAAATGAGTGTGTAAAAAGACGAGAGCGGCAGACAAGCAGTCACTTGTCGACAGTGCAGTGTTGTGTGGAAACAATACTAATATTATGGAATACCGTTGTTTCTCTTGATAAATGTGAATTTGCTGTAAATGGTAAATTAGATGAGTATAATAGACTGTAGATAATGTTAACAATGTATTAAGTCATCGACTAACACAATGTAGTACTACGCTGGAAAAAATTAGAAAGAAACGAAAATTCCTTTACGAGAGGTTGAGTTAGAGTAGGAGATACTACTACAAAGAAATACCCACACAAAGTAAATCCATACGTGTTACAATCATTTAAAAACTCTCTGTTGAATTTTAAAAGAAATTTACTGTAATTCTCTAAGAGATGGATGTTAAGACTGAAGGGGTACGTAGAATGATGGTGTGCACAGCTAAATAATAGATTAGGATCGAAAAGTTCATTCTGAAAAAAAATCATCATTCTTGCCTTTGTTTTGTTTTTATTGCACATTCAATGGACATTACGTAAAGAAAGCGGTATATGCACCTATACACAGCAGTTGGATAATGGATTGCATTTCTCATCGGGTTGGAGTTTGAAGTTGGATAGACAAATCGAGTCGCCGAGAAGAAGAAGAAGGAAAAGAATCCTCGCCTATAAATGCATTTCATCCCTCTCGCTCGCCAAAAGCTTTTTTCTTTGACATGACATGAGGTCGACCTTTAGACCGTTAGTGTGAAATTGCTATGTGTATTCTAAGTTATGTATCACTACATATTGTTACTCGGTCTATCCAACTACGCAATAAAATAACAAATAGTGCATTACATGCAATATTACAATTTCTCACCTTTCGTCTCAAACTAAAGCCTCGACTATATTCTTATTATTATCAATGAATTCCATTTATACAACAAAGACGCTTTGCACTATTGCACTCTCCGCGTCCAGAGCAGGCATTCATGCATTTACATTATGCAAATTTCTAACAAACTATTTAATATTATTTCTCATTTCAGTCATTCTGTATAATGCTTGTACACTATAAACATATCTTGTTCTTGTCATCTGTATTATTGAGTAGTGTAAAGTATTTTACGATGTTATATTAACATTGAATTTATATGTGTTTGTCAGCATTATCGTACTACACTCAGTAAATAGCTATCTGTTTAAATGCATTATAGTTTCAAATACAACCAAAAAACATTTCATATATAAGCCAAGTGTTTTCACAAGTCAATAGATAAATTCAATGTTTTAACTCTCAAACTTCTCTGCCCATTCGTGACCACGTGAATTGGAATGGAAGGAAATGCAATGAATTTGCAAGCAATAAGAGAACAAGCATGTAGCTACATAGTGCATCGAGGAAGAAATATCTCATATAAAGAATTTTACGCTTCCCGTTGTTACCCTTGCCTTTTAGCTTGGCTCATAATATGCTCAAAATGTTGTACGTGTGAAATATTACATACGAGCAAATGAATCTACAGACAAAATATATTTGACTAACAGCATTTACTAGAATTACATAAGGTATTATCTTCTGTAGGTATAGGTTGTCAAATGAACGCCTCTACTAAAATATGTACATAGTTAATGCACACAAGCAATAAGCAATGGATGTATGGGTAGAATAGGCACTACTTCGCAATTTATCAAAGTTAAGAGTGTGGATGAATAATTCTGTGTAGTTCACTCCACATCTCCATCTTCGTCTTCACTCCATTGCATTGCAATACATTAGTGGATGGATGGCCTATAGGCAATTGTAAACACACAACAGCACACTCAGCCTGCAAAACTAACGTTAGTTAACTTAAAAACAACATACCACTACATCACATTACATCACATAAACTACGGAACACAAGAATACGAGGCTGGGCTAATTTGCCAAACTTTTTTACATTTACACTCATGTGTATAATATACTCATACAACATAATACACATTGTATACACTGTCTCTACTTACATACTTACAGTTGGTTGGGATTGAGTCTTTTTGATAGAGTCGACTGAGTATGGGTCGTTAGATTATTTCTCAAGTATTTAGTGCTCCAGTCGCAGGAGAGTCGTCGTTCGTCAAGATAATTTAATGTAAAGGATGGTAATGACTTCGGAGGTTATAGATTCAGAGACAAGATGATTCCAATGCTTTGCCATTACCTTTACACTTTTCTTTATTCAATTTCTATCTGAGGTTTTTGATATAATAAAAAAATGATGATGATGAAGCCAAGCCCTTGGATTAGCAACCAAAGCTTGACAGCCAATTTTCGGCACAGAGCCATAATGAACACAGAAAACCGTATAGAGGCTTTACTCACAGTGTAAACGACTGCACACACACAGGTACAATTCACCTTATGCACACACAATGCCAAATAACAGTGTGCTATATAACTTTATGTTATAGGAAGCACATGCACAGGCAGATACTCCTTAGAAGTGCAATTTATAATCATCTTCTCCATATAACTCATCTTGTAAATGTGTATGGTGTAGCTAGTGATTGTAAAATAGGATGTGTAAGTGTAAGGAAACGAAAAAGGTTATCTGTTATCGAAAAAGGAGACGTGTACGCTGCAGTAATGTAATAATTTCCCTTTCGCATAAAAACAAAATCACAGGCCAAGTTTATTTGATTAGCTATAGGTATTGTTATCATTTTATATAATGAATTAAATATCAGGTATGTATATACTCTTCAAGTTCCTTCACACTGCATTCTGCTATACTACACTTGCACTAGGTACATAATATTCATTTCCATTTATTATTTCGAACATCCTTGTCAATTCTTACACTTACCTATTATCTGTAGGTAGGTACACAATACAATATGAATACACTCATTTCTTAACAACCATATAATATAACATACTGCTACTAGAGTTTGTGCATTAAATTTAATTAGGAATCACCTGTTCATCGTTTTACAGTATACACAAGTACAATAGGAAGTAAACTACATTAATAATTTCTGTAGGTATAGTATAATAAAATATTGCTAGTTTTGTATTCTACGAGAAGTGCTAATATTGAGTGAATGTGATAGAATTGCAGTATAGAAGAAGTTTAGTAGTGATATAATGTCAGAGTGTTGTGTTCTGTGTCCCAAGATCATAAAACCACAGTCAATTTGAAAACCTTCACACGTTAAATAAAATACTGAGATTTTTACGAGTTGGTAGCACGGCTGGGGTCCGTCCGTCCGCCAAGATTATTCTTTAATTCCATTCTACTCCATCTAATCTTTCCGTTTGGCTTGGCTAACTCTGCAACCATGACTGTGACACGGACTTTTTGCCAGCAATAAGAAACAAACACTAGCACTATAACATTCTGAGGCTAATAGCAATAATAATATGTTAAAATATGTCTATGTACGTGTAATAACAAAGCTATATACGGGTGAAGGTACTTCATAGAGTTAATGTATGGATTGGTTTGCTTTGCTTTACGTTTAACGCTTCAGAATACACAGACACGTCCTCACAACAGTCAGAGAGACACACTACCCAACAAAACACCGCACAGAGTTCAATCGACCTTTGCAGTTTTATCGTTTTTAATTTTCTCACGCACTCAACTCACTCTTGACTTGACTCATTCGTTAATGAAATGGGAGTCTCAGTCCACAACACACAATCCCCCGGTGAACGTTGCAGATGCATCATTCATCACCTCTTCCTTCCTCCTATAACTAAATACGAAAGTACTACCAATGTGATGTTGACGACTTTCCTTCGCCAGAACAACTTTTAGCACTTTCAGCATTTAAAACCTCCGCATGTGCTAATTGTAAATATTTTATGTAAAATGTACAAAGATTTTTAATTGCCTTATTTACTTTGTTTTTTCCGCGGTGATTTTAATTGCTAGAAGTATTAAGTAAAGACTATTACGAGTAAAAGCAGAGTTCAATGTTACATTAATAAAGCAACATGCATGCATACCTTTACTATCTATATCTTGTATACTAATGGATAATGAACAATGAACATAATATTATGCAGCATGCATAATGTGTATACATGTTGTAGTACACACATTAAAATGTTGTAATATTACAGTGTGTAGTACGAGTAATTATTATGCAATCCTATGTAGATGCATGCAAATAAATATTTTGAGCTGTGCATACAAGATTAAAGTAGTAAATGTAACAAAGTAATTGTACCACGCTCACGGTTTAAGTGAGCTTTAAAGCTTTCCCATTATGTTCATTACATAAATAATTGATAAAATGATATCGTTGGTGTATTTACAATATGACATGACATGAGAGATTCGTGATATCCCTCAAAGCAAAAAGATTGAAAGTATTTAAAGTGCAGAGAGAAATTATATTTTCTGCCCCTGCTACTTGCATAAAACTCTTAGCGCTATTGTTAGCAGGTATGTTTAGGTATTTGTAGAAGGTAGGTACTTACCAGCTGTGTATTTTGTGTAGGTACCTACTCACCCACTCACTCAGTGCATAGATTAAGGAGATTGGTTGTTGAGTTTGCTCTCATTCGTCATGCTATCAAATTGCAATTTCATTTCATTCATCATCAACAGCCAATTTTGAACTTTAAATGCTTTGCATTCATTCAAATTGATTTTTTCATAAAATCAGAGATGCTTTTGTAGCATTGCGATATCATGATGAGTTGCCTATTCGAGTACAAGGTGGACCTAGAATTACAAAAGCACAAATGCAATGTTGTATTATTCGCACACTACACTCGACACTGGACTCACTTTACTTAGCTACTCTCTGATTGTACAAAAGATTTGAAGTAAGACAGGACAAGGTAAAGGGTGCTACTTACCTTTACGCCTAATGCATTCTAGTAGTCAAACATTAGCATAATAAGAATAATGTTATATGTGCACAAAATATTAGCATATGAACGGAATTGCTACGTGTGTGTTGCAATAAAAGTAAAAAGAGTATCAATATCATTTCGTGTCGTGGCTGCAGTGGTTCACTCCACTCTGTCAGTGTCTCGTGTGCCGATTTGATGATCGTGTGGTGAAATGGACTTGTCAACGTCGCCTCTATAATTATATCTTCATAACATTTGTACCTATTTCTATCAGCTATATCAACTCTATCATTCATATTAGTACAACATGTTTTACCAGTACATGCTTTCATAAAGTTGATTTGCAATTACATCGTTAATTTCTAAAGTATAGTAGGTACATACTATATAGGTACATATTATTGATATATCGGTGATAAATATGTAATTTTACAATATAAACACCTATTTACAACACTTATAAATTTTAAGAATGATTTCAGACGCATAGTGTACGTACATGATATTGATGCAATCTGACAGTATGAACCAATTTATATTAAATGCTAATGCAAATACAGTGCCTAAATTTGCATATTATGATAATTTCTTGAGTTTATAAATTAGCAATCTTACTGCTCTACCACTGAAGTAAGCATTAAAGTTGTTTCATTCAGGGCCGTTTCGTGATTTGATTACACATGTCACATAAAATATTATCTCCTACAATATTAAGAACTTACCCTTCAAGATCACAAATACTAACACGTGTTTAACAATAATGTGCATACATAGAACACCGACATCTCAGAATTGGAGTAAACATGACTCGTAATCAATTACTTAAGTAACATAAAACATGTTACATACTATAAACCAATGAGAAATTATTACTGATAATGCTCATATAAGAAGTTAGATGTTCTATGTTGCCCTTAGACTATTCGACCATCGCTTCGCTACTCAAATCATCATACACTTTCATAACACATTACGTTTTTGAAATAATTGTATTAGATTTCATTTACCCGACTAGAACTATATGTAACGAAATATTTCTACTTACAAGGCAATAATATATACATGGATAGTATGTAGTAATATTCTCAATACTAAAATCGTTATATTCAAATTAGGTGGTCACTTTTTCCCGCGTCGGTAATGATTACAAAATTAT
>JAQFYB010004048.1:0-17372 GCA_034694085.1 Pogonognathellus longicornis | reverse complement strand
TGCGGGTGCGGATGCGGGTGCGGTGCGGCATTTTCCGCACCCTAAAGGTGCGCCGCACCCGAAAGTAGCAAGTGTGTTCTTGAGAGAACTTTTTACACAGTAAATACTAAAGCAAATGGATTGAACAAGATTTTCCACATTTTTCGACATTAACTATTCATTTATAAACAAACTCGCAATTTTTTTATACAAAATGCAGCATTTCCCAAATCGAACTTCATTTCAACTATAGTTTTGAAAATTTTCCATTTCCAATGATGCATAAACAAGAATAATGATAAGGATGAAAGATGCCTTTACACATTTACACTTCGAGCCTTATGCTGCATACTGTTCATACTGCTATCGAAAATTATAAAAGTACAGATGCAGACGTATTGATTTATAATTTATGCATATTGCATGTAATTTACAATTCCACCCTTGTGTGTAATCACTAATGACTTAATGACTTGGGGTTGGGGACTTCGGTTTACAAAGAATTTTAATTGAAGTTTTGTATGTTATATGTAAATGAATGTATTTTATTGGTGCGTGTATAATGTGTATCGTGTATAGAGCGTGATCATAGCTTGGATTAGATTAGAATGATTAACTCCGAATTCGTTTGAATAGCTTATTAATCTTAACATCCCATTTCATTTCCTACACATTAAAATTAGACCATGAACTTGAAATTGTTTAAAATCTCATTGCCATGCCACAATTTGGTCTTGGTCTCATTCCAGTGCATGGTGTACTCAACAAGGTAAACTGTATCTCAACAAAATATTTTGGGGAAGTCTACCAAGACAGTTACAATAAAAACTTCCATTCCATTCTCAGTGATCCTCCCTTCCGGAATGGAAATTAGTGTTTTAAGAAACTTGTTTAAAAAGTTCTTTCAAATTCAAAATTCTTTGTAGAAACTATTTTCGAAAACTTGAACTAATAAATCTTTATCATTAGGTACCTACCAGTAAGTAATGTTTGTACTACCAATCTTTATAGGTTTTTTAATTGTTACCTCGTTGACTTTTAAAGTAGCTGTAATTGTTAAACTTATTCCATGTTTCTTGTAATTCAACCTAAAAATTTCTCCAGTTGATTGCATCTCTCGTAACGTAAGTACAAAATAAAATTAAGATTTATAGTGCATTCGTTTGATCATTGATTGCGGTGTTGAAAGATAATACTCCCGTCCGGGTACTTTGCTTATAATATTATGCGGAGTTTTGTGTTGGTCTCATGCATCGGTTTTTTATGTAAAATCAGATTGTTTTGCGGTGCTTGAGGAAAGAACGGTTCTAATACGAAGAAAAAAGGTGGAAGAAAAAGACTGCATTGCATGCAAGTAATAAACACACACTCAAAGATAGCGAAGAATCAAGTCATTCATTATCCGTCTAGGGAAGATTACCAGCGGCAGTTTTAGTTTTGGATCAATATGGCTATGGCGGGTCCCTCATATTTCTACGAAGATGAAGTTTTTCGGATTGGAAAATCGGGGGAAGTGGAATTTGGGACAGTTACCGAAAACTGGGAAATGTATTCCAGTGACGAGGAGGCTGACCCGGATAAAGTTCCATACGGTCACGTAGCTGTCACTTGGCACCCGAAAGGAAAGGAAGATATCATTCTAGAATCTAAGGTAAACACCCAGCGGTTCTTTTGAAATTTTTTACATTTTAAATGAAATATCTCCAATTAAAAACTCATTTCACATAAGAAATAGTTTTTGGAAATTAAGATTTCAGTTTTTATGATTCTTTTCTATTTGAAGAATGCATTAAGTGTGAAATTTTTATTTTAATGGTATTCGGCGGATCTAAATATAGTATGCGGGGAACTGAAGAATTATTGATTATAATGGCAATTATACCAAAAAATGATTAAGAGAATGCTGAATTTATTTTGTTATAAGTTTTATAAAACATTTTATGAAATTGCAGCTGATAATCAGTAATAGATGAGAGCGATTCAGTAAATATTTCAATTTATTGGGCTGAGAAGTGCGTGTTTAGCGTACTGTTTACCGTACTCTACAAAATTGCGAAAATTATTAAGCATAATATTATTACAAAGTAAATTCTTTACAGGTAAAACTTAGTGACCGATCATTAATGCCTGGAGATGTTGTCAGAAAGCTAGTTCCAGGAAAAGACACTCAGCGTGGTTATTGCCGTTCCGTGAAAGTAACTGCTGCTGTTCAAGTTATGGGAACTAAGAAAGTCATAACTAACGTATTAGCGTCTGAATTACAACCAGTGCAGGTAAATAAATCTTTTATGTTATGGTGTTCGATTTCGTCTTAAAAATAAAGTTCATGTATCTATTAGTTCTATAATATATTATGAAGATAAGTAAACATCTAAATTATGATATAGAAATTCCAGTCAGAAGTTGCCGTTTACCTTGATTCTTGGATGGGCGTCACCCGAAACATCAACTATCGTTTGAGTATTACCTTTCCTGATAACTCAGCATGTAGTGTAGATACGTCGACATCGGGAATTATGGAGCATTTTGATGACACACGTCGTGGATCAGAAGGCTTTAATTCGTCGGATTTGTTTTACCCTGGTCAAAAATTGAGAGGTCCAATGAGATGTTTGAAGGACGCCGAATGGACATACAGATCCGAAGACATGAAAAGAGCAAAGGATCGCAAGATGGTAACTGTAGTTGTCACTGACGTTCAACCCATTTCCATGAATGTTCAGTGGCAATGGCAGACTCCAGATAGTACTTTAGAAAATCCTAATAAAGACGATCCCAGCTGGCAGAAAAATACTCCGAGTGAAATTGTGAAAGGGGAAGACTTGAAACGCATCAAGTGTCTCAATGTATTTGATTGCTGCACAGTCCAATTGGGAGACTTAAGTTATTATACGCCTGTTACAAAAGATGTAATTCTTGACAGACATGAATGGAAGAAGGCTATGGCCACGGGGGTTCTTCTGCCTCAAACCGATAAGCTCAAAAGTAAAAGTCAGACTTCCCTGGAAGTTAATAAATCCAAAGAATTAATTGCAAATAATGAAGCCGGAAATGAATGTAATAATAAGTTAGAAAATAAGGAGAATAAGGATGCAGTTGCAACTACTCAATTGGTAAAACACATTAATTAGCTAAAGTTTTGATTGCAAAGTTTCCCGAATCGATTGTTGAGGTTGATGACAAGTAATATGTTTTCTTATATGTAGGCTATTAAGAAATCCTTACCAAAAGTGTGTACAAGAGCTTTACGTAAAAAGAAGTTAAAAAAAGCTCGACAACAGCCTGTCATGCCCTTAATCTCGGAATCAAAAGCAGTCGTTGAAACAATTCACACCCAGTCTACCATTGATGTTGTATGGCAGGTACTATTGCACTGAATAAAATGTTTACTAATGACCATGATAAATTCTGAACAGTGTTCAACAATAAGATCAAAAGATGAAGTTTTAATCGTTTAATATATTTTTTGTATTCAGGATGGCACGTACGAAGAAGGGTTACCTAGCATTAATCTCTATCCGATTCATCATCTTGATGATCACGAATTTTTTCCAGGGGACTTTGTTGCGCGCATTGATTGTACAGATTACCGCACGTACGGAGTTATTCAGAGCATGGATCATGGAGGTATGGTTTTAAGACAAATTGTATTCAATACAAAATATGACAAATGAAGGATTATGGTGAATGTCCAACCCATTAAATTAAAATTAATGATCTAATATTTTATTTAATATTGGTTAGGACGAGTGGCTTTAGTGAAATGGTTTGAATCTTATTCGTTTACTGGCGATCAATGTCCGAAAGAACTAGATGAATGTGAAATGTCAGTTTATGACATCAAGGACCATCCAGATTTTCGATACCGCCCTGGGACTATTGTGATCCGTGTAGCGAACATGCTTCCTCAGCAGTATTCCGCAGGTCAAATTTTGGATTGTTTCCCAGATGGCCAGGTAAATCATATTTTTAACAACGTATCTACGTTTAAAATAGAATAAAATAGTAAAAACAATAAGTTATTTTATGTTGTTAGAAAGAGAAAAGCAGTGAGGTATGCTCTTTTTATTCCTAGGTGCGGGTTTGGTGGGCTAACAGCGCTGTGAGTTCATGCTGGCCCCAAGATTTATTCAGACTTGGCGACTATGATTCTGACGAAGGTGAAATCTGGGACGATGCTGGTGGCCATTCTGATAATGAAGACGATGAAGATGAAGCGGCTAGTGATTCTTCTTGGGTCACAGGTATTTTTGATTTTTCAGAATTTATGAAACCTATGTTTAATTGTTCATTTTCTAATATCAATGTTTACTTTTTAGAAACCGAAGAAGAAAATGAAGCTGATTCAAATCATCGTTATTTTATTATCGGAAGACTTATCGAAAGTATTCAAAAAGCCTTGGTAAATACACGAGAAGCAATTATCAATTCGACTCCAGTGTCCCTAGACTCTACAAGTGTAGCTGCTACTCATGGTGAAAGTCGTGGCATTACTAAAAAGTTGTTGCAAATCTATAAAGACTGCCAGTAAGTTCAGATGATCATAATACATATTCAAGTAATGTTTTTATTCTTGAAATCAAAGGGATTGAGATTATTTTGTGTGAAATTAGATATTTGGATAAACTGATGGGAGCTAAACACTTTGACGAGGATTTCTTAAAGACTTGGTATAAACAACTTGAAGGAACAAATAAATCTGGGAGAATGACGGATCAAGTCAATCGCCTTTTTGATGACAATTCCTTTAAATTGACTTTAAGTGGCAGTCCACCAAGAAGTCTGAGTAAGTCTAAGGTTAATTCTGATGTAGAAGAAAAGTCTGAAGAGTTGGAAAAAACAAGCAAAGAACCAGCAGAAACTTCAGATTCGTTACGCTGTCCATCAAGAACAGATGTGTTTGATGGAAATCAAAATTCAAATATTGTGTCGGAATTATGTACTTTAATTTTAAATAAGTTACTAGCTGCTCACTCAGAATATGAGACTCGCTTCGGTCCATTAGTGGGTGAGCAAAAAACTCCCAAAGAATCTCAAGGTTCGCAAGCAGACGGCACAGAAATAAACCTTGAGACGAGTTTGGATGCGAGCACAACCAAAATTCTCAAAGCTCAAGGATTATTATCCAATGTTGAGAACGTACTAAGTGCAATTCAAAATGATAATGGCAATGAAATTGAAATTGCAGTCAATGCTATAGGCAGCGGCGTATCCGTAGTTTGTAAAGAGAAGAATCTAATTCCAAATGAACCAGAACTAATGTCTATTGATACCAACGAAAAGGTGGTTGCGGTTCCTATTGCGTCAAAAGAATCTATTGATATCAATGAGCCGTTAGTAGCCAAGACGAATAATTGTATTATGGTTGACAATGTGCCTGATACACATCGCTACAGATTAACTACTTTCCAACCTCAAAATCAGCGAAATTTTCTTAAAACTGTCTATAAAGAAGTTGCCTTACTTCGTGAAAATCTTCCTGAAGGAATATTTGTCAAAGGATTTGAAGATAGAATGGTACTAAATAATTTATTTTCTATATTTTGAAGTATAAGATGTATTATAATATATTAAAAATATGAGCTTTTTTAACATAAAAACTTTTGTATTGTGTGACTTTTGTCTAGGATTTATTCTCTGTGATGATTTATGGACCGGAAAACACTCCTTATGAAGACGGGATTTTTTTATTTGACATTCAATTACCTGCAACATATCCTTCTTCACCGCCTTTGGTCCACTATGTTTCTTTTTGTCCCGATCGGCTCAACCCGAATCTTTATGAAGAAGGCAAAGTTTGTGTTTCCCTGTTAGGCACTTGGAGTGGAAAGGGCTCTGAAATGTGGACTGAAGCGAGTTCGCTTTTCCAACTGTTGGTTTCCATTCAAGGTACATCTATCAATCTATGATTTTTATTTTTTTGATGGCTTTTTTATTTTCTGTGAATGGAATCATAATAATATGGTGTTTGGTTTTATAGGTTTAATTTTGGTTCCTGAACCTTACTTCAATGAAGCTGGATATGAGAAACAAAGAGGAAGTCAGTTAGGTCAGGAGAACTCTCGAATGTATAATGAGATGGTGCTTATTAAATTGGTACAGTCCATGTCACGAATGATGATAAATCTACATGCCCCTTGGGAGCACGAAATTTCACAGCACATTAAGCTTCACGGTCCACGGTATTTCAATTAAGACGATTTTCTTTTATCAGAAATGTACATTGACAACTTGCCTGTTTTATTGTATATTTCGTATTTGTTTCAGAATGATTAAACGTTATAACGATTGGTTAGCTCTTCCTGATGACATTTTGAAAAATGAAGGTTTGTACTACAAAAATATATTCATTAATTTAGTTTGCAATTTCACTATGCAAAAGTATGTTTATATAATGTGTACATGATTTTTAAATGGTAGATGTTCAAGCAATTGAAAGACAGCCTGGATTTCCTTTGTTGCCTGTGTCTAAGGGTTTTTCCATAACGCTCAAGAAAACTTTGGACAACTTTGCCAAACTGTGTGATTCCTCTGCAAATAGCTCATCGTCCGACACCGGATCTTCTTTGCCAATCATTAATTAATCACGATCGCTTTTATAATCAATACAAAACAAATGTTAATTCATAACTTCAGATTGCCTGTAATTATACGCCTAAATACAAAGTCGCCGCATCTCAAAGTCAACTCATCTATCTCACTGTGTTAGTGATATTTATTTAATTATTACATTACTCTACTCTGTAATTAATTTTTTGCCAGCCACTATCTAAAAATAATATAAAATATTATAGCTCTACTTGTCTTCTAAACGATTGTAGTTTAGTAGCTAATATTAATGTAACTAATTAATTGTAAATGTAAGTAATGTATACTAAACTATGCAAACAAACTCCAATTATTCCAATGTGGGAACACAACGCAGCAATAATATAATACGTGAAGAATATGAAAGAGTAGTAGTTTGAAAATACATTGTATAATCATTTAAGTCATTTGCCGATATTATGGGTAGCTTAATTTAAATACTGGACTTAAATGCCCGATGTTATCAAAATAGTCATACACATTCAATATTTTTAGATGATAGTGGTGAATAGCATTTAATTTTGTTTCCTCATTTGTAGTGTAGTAAATATTAGTAGAAGATGTATAATATTATGTAATTGTTATTTATGATTTATATATTAATTGTTTGATAAGGGAGGATATTGATTGACCCACCCTGATCTTTACTTTAATCGTCGAACTGCGGTTTCAACTTATGAGTAGATTGTCAGTGGAAAGTTTGGGTCTCGCAAAAGATGATTAGAAATTGGTTCTTATCATTTACTTATCTCAGTAAGTATAAATCAATGATATAAAACAACCACGGATAAAATTCAACTTCTTTCCACTTACATTTTTGTTTTTCTCATAGCCAGTCCAATTCAATTGATTTAATGAACGTAGATTTCCATAATGATAATTATTGCACTTTTTGTCAAATATGCTATCGAATAAGTATATTGTGAAGAGTGGAAGTGCGCAATAATGTTGTATACATGCAATTTAATGTAATGTATGAAACGCAAAATATATTACAGTATTTCTTATACCTATGTATATGAATACACTATTTATTATTAATAATTACTGTCAAATATGAATATTTCACAAAGTACACATACATACTTTGTGGAATGCAATTGCAAATGCATGTCCTTGTTTTTCGTGTAATGAGGAAATCCACAAGTTATAATAACTATGTTACTAACTACAATACAATATTATATGCATGTCTAATAATACGCCCTTACATCCCTTTTCAAAAGCTTTAATTTGTATTATCTGATCGCACATAGCAGTTCTAATTCGAAATTAATAAATCATTATTATCTCCAATCTAGATCAACGACGAATTTGTCTGAGAATCCATAATTTTTGATAGTTCCATTGAAATTCAAACAATTTTTACACTCATTTCAATCATGCATAACAAGAAGTACAAATTATCGTAGATCATTTATTGTTAAGCAGAAATCATATAGAGCCAAAAACACTTTGCCACTTGTTCAACCTATTTCAGTTTCATTTAGTCTTGTCATGATGTGCCAATGCAGCAGCACATTGAAAGAACATTTTTACATTCCATACCACATAGGCATCACAAAAATGTTAACGCAGCGCAGATTCATAAAACAAAACATACTAAAACGCAGAGGCATAAAACTAAAAATGCTAACGCAGAGGCATAAAACAAAAAATGCTAACGCAGATTCATAAAACAAAAAATGCTAACGCGCAGAGGGCTAAAACCAAGACGAAATTGAACCTAGATTGTCAATGTATGAAGAAGTATATTTTATTATGACCAAACCGATATTTAAAAAAAAATTATCATTTATTCTACGAAGTGATGTGTTGCATTTGCATAGTTGTAAATTGTAATCATTCATTTTGCTGATTCAGAACAAAATTAAAATATAATTATTATTATTTTTCATGCACGCTTAATGCACAGTAAACAGAAACAGACAGAGACAGACATACGGGAAGTTGAAGTTGAATGAAACCTGTAATAAAAGTGTCTGAGTATCCACACTTAAAGAATGAAGCCGCCGCCGCCGAATAACATGAGATTTGAAATAATTTTTTCTATAAATGCAGTTTGTAATAAAGTCTGTAGTAGTCTGTAACAGTTGACAGTGAACAGTAAAAACAATTTTGTTTACAAACATCAATTTGTTTTTGGTAATCATCCGGTTTTTTGTAAATCCTAATTTTCATTAACATCCATACCCGTATTTTAATTTAATTTCCACCTCAATGTTTCTGTTACAGTTTAAATTGTAGGGTTTAATTTACAATTTATTAAAATATCAAGGAGTTTGGTGGAAGGGTATTTAATTTCCAAATTATCATTATAAACTTAGAATAGATTTGCCATATATTTTTTATTTGTCATTTTTTTTGTCATTGATTTGTTTGTCATCTTTTGTTATTGATTTGTTTGTCATTTTTTGTCATTGATTTGTTTCTCATTCTTTTCATTGATTTGTTTGTCAATTGACAATTTATAATATGTAGTAATTTCTTCTGTTGTTTTTAGGTTCGCCAATTTACTGAGCCGTGTACTAGCTGGCTGTGGGTGGACACAGTAGATTGTCAACTGTTAGTAGTTAAACAGAAGGAAGAAGAAATCAACCAAAAATGGAAGTCGATACACCGGTTGAAAAAACAGTTTTGGACGAAGAAGAATGTGTGTTGCTAGATCCAGATGTTCCAGAAGAAACTACAACTACAACATTAATGGACATCGATGTTAATCCTGAAGATTCTGCAGACACGAAAGCAGAAGACGTTTTAATGGAGGAATCAGCCGATTTATTGATAGAAGCAGAAAACGCAAACACATATGCATTATACGAGACAGATGTACCCGATATTTTAGAGACCGAAACAGAGGTTATTACTATCGACACCAAGGAGGAAGGCAACGGTGACAATGATAATGGTAGTTTAGTTGGAATAATAGAGCCAGACAATGATAAAGAAAATGGGGACGCCGAAACTGTTGTGGACGAATTCGTTGAGGACAACGATGAATCTTTTGTGGAAATCACTAGAAGAAGGCTGTCACAAGAGAGGGATGGACATTGTTATTGGTTTGTATATTCATATTTAGATTGCAAATAAGATTAATTATTAACTAGTTTAGGGACAATTTCTTTAAATCAGATTATTTTTGTGTAGTGGAAAAGACCGGAATCTTAATATTGCCGAGCTGCTGTGTGCTTCTTGCAATCGTTGGTACCACGAATCCTGTATAGGTTACCAACTTGGGAAATTGGTCCCGTTCATGACTAACTATGTCTTCATTTGCAAAAATTGTTCACCTTCAGGATTAGAACTTTTTAAAAGGAATCAAGCGCGTAAGCCTTTTAATGACTAACTTTAACTTATCATATACCACAACATACCTAAATGCATAATATTGTCATTTCATTGGAGGAATATTGATTGTTGATATAAATTATTTTAAACAGAATTCACTCAAATGTGTGTCACAGCATTAGCGAATTTAATTCAAGCTAGTGTAAAGGAAGGAGTCAACAAAAAGTTATTTTCTAAAGATAAAGAAATCATCCCTTTTTTCGATATGCACTGGGATGCATTGACAACTACTACCAGAAGAGTGACTCAATCATGGCATTCCACAGTAAGTTTACTTACGATTTCTTTAAGCAGGAAACATATTTTTAGTATTTTATCCATCCGAATTTTGTAAATCTCAATATAATTGTTCGAACTTTTTTTAGGTTACAAGAACTTTGTATAAAGATGTTGGAACAGCTTTCACCATATTTGAAAAACCAGATGAAGCCGAAAGCCCATACTTTGGACTAGCATCTCCCGATTTAACACTGATTAGACCCAATTACGAAGCAATGATTAAAGGGGGGCACTTGAAAGTAACTGAGCTAGGCGTTCACCAAAGTAGGCTATTACCCACACCCAAAATTACAAATCTTGGCTACATATCGAGACTTTAATTACCTCTTGTCGTAACTCTTTTGTCTACTTTCACCACTTGGTTGTAACTACTAAATCTATGAACTTTGTACTATCTACTTGTTTTAGTTACTACAATTTGTGTATATTTATACTATTAGTTACTACAAGAGCGATAATGTCTCGATATTCTTAATCGTTTATTTAAAAATTCACTCAAAACTTACTTTATGTATACTGTATATAGATTCAAATACTGCACTTCGAGGTCGTGGTGGAAAGCGCAGAACCGCCGGAGATTCAATAGGGGGAGGAAGTCAAGCTTCTTTAGCTAAGAAAACAAGAGGCGATTCATTTTTGCCGAAAATGGTTCCAGGGCACGGGTATCCAGTAGATCATCCATATAATAAAGATGGCTATCGATATATTTTAGCCGAACCCGATTCAAATGCACCTTTTCGACAAGAGTTTGATGAAAGCAGTGACTGGGCAGGAAAACCAATTCCAGGATGGTTGTATCGTGTTCTTAATCCGTGTAACGTTTTATTAGCATTACATGATAGAGCACCACAATTAAGAGTTTCTGAAGACCGATTATCCGTTACCGGAGAAAAAGGATATTGTATGATCCGAGCAACCCACGGTTTGTTCAAATTCATAAATAACTACATTGTATGTAATGTCCAAGGTCTAAGGGCGTACCTTCATGTAGCTCAACAAAATTGTTTAGCCCTCCCATTATTTTAGTTGAATACGCCCTTCCTTGGTCGTATGTTCTTTATTATTATTGCATTTTATTATTTTGTCGTAATTAGGTGTTTTACGTGGTTCGTGGTATTTCGAAGCTAAGATAACGGATTTGCCAGAAGGGGCTGCTACTCGGATAGGGTTTTCTCAACACTATGGAAATCTTCAAGGTCCATTAGGCTTTGATAGGTACGGATATTCATGGCGATCGAGATATGGAACTGCCTTTACAGAAGCAAAAGGAAAGTCTTATGCCAAAGGCGGTTATGGATTAGGCGACATTGTAGGATTTCTTATTGTTCTACCGGAACAAGAAAGTGGTTGCGCGGATAAAATTCAGTTGGTTCCGTCATCATTTAAAGATCGGGTAAGTTGAACTTAAATCTTTCGTCAATCATTGTCTAATAACATGTTCTTAATTACTGGAGTGACTGCAGGTTTGTTAGTAATTATTGCACTTTGACGAGTGAAGAACTGTTCCTAATAGTATTATTTTAATTTTAAATAGCCATTAGTTAGATTCAAGTCTCATCTTTACTATGAAGAAAAGGATGATGTGCAAGAAATGGAATCGAAGAAAACGCGAAATGGCTCAAAAATAATTTGCTTTAAGAATGGTATTTGTCAAGGCGTTGCTTTTGAAAATATTTTCGAAGGAACGTACTACCCAGCGATTTCTCTTTACAAAGGATGTACAGTGAATGTGAATTTTGGACCGGAATTTTTGGCACCACCTCCACCATCGGAGTACAAATATCAAGGGGTAAGAAGTGGACACCAAACAATAAAATAAGAAAAAACTATAATTGTTATTGTCATTATCATTAAATCATAATTTTAATGTTATATTACAGATGTGCGAGAGAGCTGAAAACGCAATTATAGACCAAACTATTGCTGATTTAATGTTTTTGACGGAAAATGATGGAAAATTACGATTAGATAATGCAGTGCCGATTCCTCAATAGATCTGATGATCAAAGGCAAGGTGGCCAAGTTTTTTCCTAAAATATTAGCATTAGTAGAGCTAAATCAGTTTTTTGAAGTGACTTGTGAGTAAATGTTTTTTATGGATTGTTTGTATCTGGTAAATGACCATTAATGTTAAATCTTAATATTTTTTCACAACTTTAATTATATTACGGACGTACTATCCGTATAATAGGCAAGCGAAGAACTGGCTATCTGAAATTGCTTATGATAGTATACGCATCTGATAGCCCGTGTCTCAAAACATATTTCACATAATTCAGTTGCTCAGATTACCCCATGTAAGGGGGGCAATCACCCCCTAAAGTTTCAAAAACATAAATTTTGCACACACTGTATCTCCGGATCTACTGAACCGATTCGGTTATAACCGGTATCAATCGAAAGCCCTTAAAATAAACTAGGTATGGGTACTTTTCTTCGCAACTGTTAACTTTGCCGCCAAAAATATTCAAAAATATCGTTTTAAGAACGATTTTTAAAAATACTGAAAATAGATATCCAACGTAATATTTTAATGTTTCCCACGAGCAAATGCAGCGTAATTGAGTTAAGAAATTAATGAATCTTATTAAAATATTACGTTGGATACCTATTTTCAGTATTTTTAAAAATCGTTCTTAAGACGATATTTTTTTGGCGGCAAAGTTAAGAGTTGCCAAGAAAAGTACCCATAGTTCATTTTAAGGGCTTTCGATTGATACCGGTTACAACCGAATCGGTTCAGTAGATCCGGAGATACAGTGTGTGCAAAATTTATGTTTCTGAAACTTTAGGGGGTGATTGCCCCCCTTACATGGGGTAATCTGAGCAACTGAATTATGGGAAATATGTTTTGAGACACGGGCTATCAAATGCGTATACTATCATAAGCAATTTCAGATAGCCAGTTCTTCGCTTGCCTATTATACGGATAGTACGTCTACGACGTTTATTTCATTGTGTCGTATTGTAATAGAAATCAATCGTGTGTATGAATTTCTAATAACACAAGGAGTACGAAATAAAACAGTTCTGAAACTGAAATCGTTTATCCTAATCTCAAGTTCGGACATAAATGCAGTAAACATATGTTCGAATGAAAAACACATTATTATCTAACAAAGTCATTTATTTTAATCTAAACGTAGCTGTTTAATGCTTTACAAGCTAAAAAATCATTTTCACTCAAACAACACCGTTGAATTCACTTAGATAGTTTGTGGACGTCAGTCGGAGGTGGTCCTAGAAAAGGGTCTATATTCTCTTCTCTGGCTTTTACTGCAGCAATTTTACTCAAAGATTTAAAAGTCCTAGGTTCCCAAACCGCCAGATTAGCCAGACTTTGACGATTTAAGTGTATGTCACTTCTGGCTAGTCCTTCAAGCATTGTGGGAGCTCCTTGTGGCATATGTCCCAGTTCCGTAGTCCCTGCAGTGATTCGATTTTCCCAAATATTGCGTGTCCATATCTTCCGAAGTGCCCTTCCTGTGACAACATTTTGCAGCGCACGTTGAACTCTGCGAATGGCAAGTGAGAAACAGTTTCTGGTCCTTCCATAAAAGTGAGCTGACATCCGGAGGACTTGGCGACGACGCCAATATCCATCGTTCACAACATTCTTTGGGTGGCGACCCAAAAGCGCTACAGTCAAGTTAACCATTTAAGTGTCAGCTGCTGCTACAACCACGTAGATAACTATACAAAAAAGATAATGCTTATCACTAACATAACATTGAACATTATTAGTTTCCTGTTATCCACATTGTTTATAAGACACTAAAAAAATATCTTATAAATTACCCTGAAATCCACACTGTTGCGAGTACACCGTCGATTTTATCCAGTAAAAAATTATATGTTTTATAAACTGATTTTTTAATGAATCGGAATCGTTAAAAACAAACTAGCATGGAAAATAATTTTTTAAACATTTAGCCGATAGAGTAAAGTTTGAGTTTCGCTCTTTAAAATCGTGTGGATCATTTGGTGATACACGGAATGAGACAACTCGGAAAGGTTTCATTGCCCCAACCTACAAAGACTCCAGACAGACTGGAGAAAGTTCCAATAGCAAGTTTTGTGACAAAGAAAGTCGTAACAATGAATCGTTAGTGTATCAATCAAGAGTCAAGATAAATTGTTTTGATTTCAAGGAAATAACGAAGATTTTATTCAATTAAATTTTTTAAGCATGCATACAGTTTTCATTTAAAAAATTCCATTTATTCCTCAAATTACTGATGGAAAAGTCGGAAAAGGTGTTGTAGAAAACAATCAGTTAGGTAGGTTTGCATTAGTAGCAGTGTAATAATTTTTTAACTGAATAAATCGTCATAATAATTAAGTACACTTCATCGAGTTATAGGTAAAATGACAGATACCTGTGTATCTGTCATTAGAACTAGATACATAGCATGCAAAAGAAATGCATGAATCAAAAACACTCATTTTAAATTAAAATTATTATTATTTGCAGAAATGATCTCGTATGCTTTTCACTGATGCAACGGTCGCAGGAATGGAGTTTGCAATACTTGCTTCAGATGAACTAACTGAATCAAAACTCAAAATTTGGTAAGAAATTTCTAACAAATCTAAAACTTCGTCTAATTTACATTTCAGTTCTTCTTCGTTTATTTTTTTATCGTGAAATTCCGCTTGTGTAAGCATGTACAAAGGAGCATGTAGTTCATATAGCGTTAGACCTGCAAAAACACATAATTTAACATATTTACGTGTGTTTACAAACAATATTTCCAGTCTTATAATTTATCTTATGTATAATTTATAATGAGAGTACCTACCTCGAATGCGTGAAAGTCCGGGTTCGATTATATCAATGACTTTCAGCAGTCTCCTGCACAACATTTCTTTTCTCTTAAGTAAATCGGGTGTTAAATCCACAAGTAACCAGCCACTAGTTCTGCCATACATTTGAGACAAAGAATGAATCAAACTAGTTACAAGAAAATGATTCGGGTGAAGCACTTTTTCGCTAATGTTGTCTAATATATCTTCAAACATAGGTATGAGCTCAGTTATTTGTCCAGTTTTTCTTGCTTTAGTGATATCATTGCGAACATCTTGAACAATTGTTACGATCTGGTCTACGGGAAGAGTGTGATGACATTCTGTGCAACTCCATTTGGATAAAGGGTCTAATGGTACATTTGGTAACAGATACCCGGGACATTTTTTCATGGAACATTTTATACCGGAAAAGTATGTTCCGATCTCAGTAGGGTCCGCACACCTTTTGCAAGTGCAATCGAAAAACTTTGATTCTTTAATGTATCTTCGACGATCCAGGGTACCCTAATCAATAAGATTGTATTCATGGTTGATCAGTCCATGTAATTGTGTGTGTATGTTTTGCGTTAAAGAAAAATATACCTCTAAGGTATGTGTATAAGTCGTAGTAATAAGATCTCCCTTTTTCAATGGTATAACTACTCGAACTATCATTCTGTGATCGTCAGTAATTGAATGATGAGTATTAGAAATGCATTCATGAGCCATTAAAGCTACATCCGGAAACAATCCACAAATTCTGAAAACGTTAATACCTTTTATATATACATAGATAGGTAGGTAACAGGTAGGTAGTTACATAATAGTATGCTTAATAGTAACTGATTGACACACTTACTCTACTCCTGGAGATTTAATTTCAAACGCATTCACATCCGCATAACCCAGAATGGTGTGAATTGTCATTTCGTCAAACTCTTCCATAAGATATCTTTCGCGAAGCAATCTAACAGTATTTGTTTGATTTCTGGACCACAGTTCTGTAAATTGTTTGCGGATTTCATTATGAGGTTCCATCGTTGAAAGTCTTTCCCATTTCTTGGGGTCATTTTCTTTCAGAAGTAAGCATCTAACGGTTAATACACATTCATATGCCGGGTGGTTATCATTGATATTGGCTATTGTAAAATTGTTTTTGTTTCTTCTAAAGATTGTACATTCGTTGTTGGCATGTATTTTCTTCTAATGATACATAAAATAGAAAAGAAGCATGTAAAGACTGGTATATAATAATAATATACTTAGAACTTTGAAAAGACCTTAAAAATAATTATATTTTACCTTTTCACAGAAGCTGTTACACATGGGATACGAGCATTTAGAACATCGATAGGATCCATCTACGTTTTTGTGGCATCCAAGACAGATTGGTCGAGTGTCCTGTTTCGGACCTATAGCTAAGGCTGGTTCGTTCATTATAATTGTTCCTGCTGCTATGTCCCTTGAAGCAACAATATAGCGACCGTAGATTTCGTTCTTCTTTACCAAAAAGATTCTACAATTCTTTTTGTGTTCTTTCCAATGACTTTTTTGATGTTCCACCGAACAATAGGAAACTATTCTGCACGCAGAACAAATTTTCGAAGCCCATTTGTGACAAATTGGACAGTGTGATTCCATTTCACAAATTTTGATCCCACCTATATGGTAAGAAAAACTTATTCGTGTTACATGTATTTTATTGCAAATGTCTCACCAATAATATTGGATTAGACAAGTAATAAGAATATGCCATTCGATGTGCGTGTGTATGCAAATGCAAACAGCTTAAACACTTAAAATTACCTACCTCAGAAGAAATTCTGAACAGCCTTAATAAATTATTAATTCTGCCTTTTGTGTCAAAGTATCGCACACGAATTTCATGTAAATTGTTCAATTGAGTGTTCGAAGCAGTTTAACCAACCGTGAAATCACGTTTTCTCTAACACATAGCAGTGTAAAGTGTACAATGTAGATAATGGTACAATAACCTTATCAGAGTTAATAAGAATGGCAGAGTTTGTGTAATGCGCTAATCTGCACGTGTATTTCAATAATTTGTCTTAAAATCTGAAGTCTCTCAGAAGTGAATGTATTAGATCTTTAAGAATCTGCACAATACAAAGAACGATATATCATTGGAAGTCTTTATAGAACGTAACATTGCATAAGAATCATACTACATTAGCTGCATCCTATGTGTAAAACGAATTCTATTTATAAATACCTGGTAAAAAGTATCTGTATATGCAACTGAAGAAGTGCGCTTAGTACTTATACTGTCCAACTATACACTTACAAAATACATACATGAGCAGATTTTTAAAAGATATGTAAATTAAAAAAGACAATGTGGAGCCCAGTAATGACTTATTGTGCACTGCATA
>JAQFYB010004047.1:0-17374 GCA_034694085.1 Pogonognathellus longicornis | reverse complement strand
GTAAATACCGGAGCCTTGAATACCGAAAATACCGAATACCGGTATTGCGAAATACTCTCGGTATTGCATACCCTAATACCTATACCTCTTCTAATACTAACTAAATACTGTGGATTCAAAACCGGATGTCTTTTTGCATAAAAACTAGCTCAGGTACCTTAATTGTTACTCCAGTGTATTAGATAATTACACAATAATTGTATTCGTAGAAAAGAAAGTATTGTGCGATTTATTGCCTTAATTATTGTCAATCCATTTTCATAAAAAATTTGTATTTCCATATAACTAATTTCAAAGAAGCACAATATTCAAAGGCTACAATTCTGGATGCTATTTAAGTACATGAACAACGATTAATGGCATGTAATGCCTTGAAATTAGTATAAATCCTATATGCATAAAGTATAATATTACACATTACATACAGTATAGGTATCTGAAGATAATTGCATTTGTAGCTTTCAGTTTTCTAAACGTTTTATACGATTTACTTATTTATTGCTCGATAGAATCAAGGATCCAATTGAGGTAGAAAATGACTTTTGTGTTGACTCCTGGGTATTCTCCGCATACATAGGGACGGGGGAATCCGAAAGAAACAATTCCTATTTGCAAAAAGGATTTTGTGGTGTAGACTCCTCCGCCGCTATCGCCCCAACAGCTATCTGCATTCTTTTCTCCTGAACAAAACTGTAAGTAAAGTTACAATTTAGTGTTTGAGAGAGTCCATAATATTGGATTCAATTCAGTGCAATGATTTACCTGACTAGGGATTATCGTCTTGTTTCTATTTTCTTTATCATAAATTTTCTGGCACTCTGAGTTGGGCCATATGGGTATCACAGCTTCTCTCAATTCTTTACCAAGATTAGTCACTAAATCATAGCATAAACAAAAAAATGCTGAGTATATAGTTCATTATTAATTAGCTGACTTTGTCTATTTTTTGTATTCACTCCTACCATCTTGAATATCATTCACCCCCCAACCAGCAACGAAAACGTCATTATCATCGGAGGGTAGTTCATCATCCATTTTGATGCCATACGCGTCAAAGAAGGGCAAGCAAACTGGAGCGATTGGATGAGATTCCTCAGCTAGAATATCTCCCTCGGCTCTTAGCAGGGCAATATCATTATGCTTCGTTGTTAAATTGTAATTTGGATGAATTATAACCTTAATAATTTTAAATCGCTTCATATTATTTTCGTCCCCAGCCACTATTATGGACCTGCAAAATTTTTATGACTCCTTTCATTTATCGTACAAATATTATTGTTCCCAGATAAACTTAGTCGTACAATTTTTGTAATCAATATTATTTCTCACGGTTTCTGTGCACAGTGCGCAGTGGTCAAAATATACTTGTTGTTCAATACAGTTCCTGCACATCCAAAGCACATTTCTCCTTTAGGGTAGCCTATAATAGAAATCTTATTAAAAAAGTTCGTTGTAAATGGATAATAATTCCTCATGAGCTAATAGAGACATTTTCTCAAATTACATTCGCCATTATTATCATAAAAGAGTCTGACCATCCACGGATAAAATTCTACCGATGTTGCTCTTCCTCCTATGACTCTTTTTTTTCTTCTTCGTCGCCTTCTTTTAATATCCAAGAAGGAGATTATTTCATTTCTGCCACATTCCGCTATGGATTGAGGCAACAAATTAAAACTTTTGTGCTCTTTTAACTTGGAATGTGTCTGAGAGACATGGGTCTCCAATTTTTCATATTCTGATTCACTTGTCCCATTGTCGATATGCTTTGTCACTGACACTTCCGTCATACCTTTGTATGTTTCATTATCACTCTCTTTCACTATATTGTTTGGAACGAACTTATTTGTTTCTTGAAATCGTATGTCTAAATTGTACATAGGAAGGTTTTCTTCTTCCATGTGTATGTGTCCATGATTCTCTTCTTCGCTGGTAGGAATGGAAGTTATAGTGGTGAATAATGTTACTGTTGGATATACAGATTTAGGCGAAGTCCTCTGGAAATTCAAAATTGATTCATCCTTGTACGGACAACAGACCTATATATTAAGGATATGATTACAATTTGTTTATACCTACAAATAACTGACGTAGGATTTTAATTTATTAATTTAAACGCTTTAATTAATGTATTAGTACTTGTACTTAACATAGTGGGTACATATAGATAATTATATTTATATTTGAAGTTTGAACCTGAACAGAGAGACTAAACGGGTCCACTCCACATCTATGAATACGATTTACATTTACATTTCTATTTTTATAATACGGACAATTCTCTACTACTTGACAATTGCATTGATTGAAGATTAAATTATTTGCTGCATTTGAATAATGTGAATTATAGACATCATTGTTTCGCAATCGATCTTGCAATAAAACTGAAAAAATATATTTAATATATAACATGTCAACTGCATACAACGACAAAAAACGTTCTTGGAAATTATACAATGATTTAAAAATTTACTTACTTAATGTAGAAAAAATTGCTACCGTAGCAAGCACAATGGTTGAAAGTATTAATAAAGGGCTAAGAAACACCATATTTCAATTCTCATGATAACTGCTTTATTTTTTGTTTAACACTTCCTTTTTGGTACCACTAACTACTACTAACTCTGACACAAAGGAATTGGATCACAATGAGCATAATGTGTATTTGGGTTTTGCATGCGGTTTGTCTGTAAATATAGGCAGGTATAATAGGCTGTAGGTATTGTAAAATTATCCTATTGAGAAATCAAGAAAAGAACGGCCTACACAACCTTTACATGCTTGCTGTATTCCTCTCAAACTGGTTTCATTAACTGATCTTGCAAGAAGAATGCATTCTGATTATATGTACAATAGACTGTACTCTACTGGAGATAAAAAGTAGGTACACAGTACACATAAGTTTTTTGTAATAGCGAAATGTATACACTAACGCTCCGTATTGTCCTTCTCAATATAATTGTCTTAGAAATGGTAAGTTGAACATGCACTACAGTAAGGTACTAGTGATCTATATTACGATGTACCTAATACTTAAACAATTCCGCATTTACGGGATCAATATATTATATTGTTAGGTACCATATACCATATTAGACGAAAAGATGAAAGATGAAAACTTAGATATATAGTGAGATAATTTTCATTCTCCAATGCAAACAAGAATGCAAAGAAGATATGTGTCAGTTTAGTAATGATGCTCAATTTGCATGTAAATCTAAACTGAAATGGTTAAAAAAATGAAAATACTGAACACCGAGTGCTCTAACGTGGCTACCTACACTATTACTATATAAGATGCAATAATATAATACTTGATACTATAGAATAATATTTCATTATCATAATAGTACATATTAGTTAGTACATTACAAAACACCACTATTGGCTCTACGGCTCTATATTGGCGAATCATTATACATATACATGTACATACAAAAACATCATGTAGCACACAGTCAGCTTAAAAATTTTCAGTAATAGCCCAGAGCCTTGGTTATAGGAATTAGGAAGATTATATTCAGACAAATGTACATATACCTAATATAGGTATGTATTATTGTCCTTAGAATTATATACACTATTTACTGTCTCTTGACTCTTGACTCTCTTGTATCTAATATGAAAACGGTATGGTGAATACTGATGAATGATACAACGTTAGCATAGCTTTTTTTAAACATATCTTATATTTATTATACAAGGATGCATACAACTTGATACACAGCCATACCTTTTGTGGGATGCTTTATGTACAGCCCATTTTCCTTATTTAGTTACATAATTATGCTGTAGTCAATTGTATTTATTGCTTAAAAGTTTGATTCAAGTTTAGCTTTTATACAATTACCTGTTGGTTCAGACATAGTCACTTTGGTTCATTCAGACAAATATATAAACTCAAATAAATATTATACTTTTTGTCCGGATTATTTTTTAGTACTGCAAAGTCATATAAAACCAAAGGTCTGAATAGTACCTGGCTGGATACATGGTATTTAACCAGTATAGTAGCATCACCGCAAGATACTTGTATAGAAACGTTTCCTTTGTGTCCGTCCATGCATTTGCTTTTTCTGTCAGCAAGCAAATGTATGTAACTCAAAAGCAGTATGTTTCTAGCACATTATTACTTGGGTCGTATCGTATCTAAGGATAAGTCTGAATATTGAGCGAATCGGTCAATTCCTTCATGACTTTTAAGAACTTATGTTTGTCTTTCAGAACGATTACTGAACCATGTTAGTCGTTGTAACAGTTCAATTTAAATTACATAATAATATGGTGGAAGGACAACAAAAAACACAACTCTTCCAAAATAAATATTTTCTCGTGGCTTTCTCAGTAATTCTGAGAAAATATTTACTTTACTTTTTCAAGTAATAACTATTGTTGTATAGTATATAGGTATTTAATAATATACAATATTACGTAAGTGAAATCAAAATGAAAAATGAATAACAAAGATGGGAAATACTAGATAGACTTGCATAGAACTCCGTGAGCATCGAACAGTTTGATGGAGTACATATATGATAAGATAAAGGATAGAATTGTTCCGACGATATGTTATATTACAAACAGCAGCTCATTTTATGATTTAAGAGGATAAGAAGATAATATAATTTCCCAGCACAGTAAAAATGTAGAAATGAGTCGGTGGGATATATAATCTAGAAAAGACTCATAGTAAGAGTAGTATAGAGTATATTTACTCTAGTGTCTAGTCTATACTATAGACTAGACACTAGAGTAAATATACTTTGTACCTATATGATCATTATGTATAGTATTTACTATTAGTACTTTTTAGTGGTAGATATATGTATTGGCTTAGCTCTTTTGTACACGTGTACGTGTAGTTAGTTGATAGTGTGTGATCCTGTAGAATTTCCTAGACAGCAAGACAGCTATAATTACACAATATTAATAATTGATAAATAATGCACAGATCATACTAGGAACGTTGGCTCATACAGATAGTATACACGAGGAAAACAAGTGCATTCAATTAAATAAATGCTGGAATGGAGGTGAAGTGGCAGAAGCAATGCGAAAATATCAAAACTGGTTTTTGCGACATTGAACTTACAACTGTTGCATACAACTATAGTAAAGAAAGACATGAGTCCAAATAAGAATTTTTTTGTTTTGAAGTATTCAACTATCTGCGCCCACATTTTTAGCTGACTGTGTAGGTAGTAGGGTTTTCTTCAAGAAAGTTATTGCTTAGGTGTCTATACTATAAAAACATCTAAACCTGTAGTATTATTTCGTAATTCGTAGATACCAAGGAATAAGGGTTACCTAATTACTATTTACTTATATCTAACAAGTTTTATTTATTTTTAATACCCAGGAGTGCGGAAAAATTATCATTATTCCCGTCCGTGCTAGATAGAGGCAAGTTTTACTATACCTACATGAGATATATTTAACAAGAAGTTATGACCATTATGAGAAATGATACGAGTTTTATGATTCATCAAATTAATGGAAATAAAATTCTTGCTTGAAAATAATACATTCATTTCAATAAAACTTTATTTTTATAGTCCATATTTATTAATAGTTGAGTTAAGAACTACGACTCGTACAATTAACTCAGTTAAAAATTGAAAGATGCCCAAACAGGCTGGTTTCTAAATCATCCCTAATGGTGGAAGTGACAAAAGTATAATTTTGCAACTCCAGGAAATCTTTTATGGGAAAAAATGAGCGTGAGTCGTGAGGATGTTCAATGGATATTATCTGAAATCAAAATTGACAGTGATGAAACACTGGACATATTATTTCGGTAAATACTGATATGTAGGGCCATAAAGTAGGATTTTCCCAATGTTCAGTTCTCTATGACGTCAATATTATTGTGTAGTATCACATTTAGTAAAATCATAATACCTTAATTTCAATTTCTTCATATGGAATGGTTTTGAGAATCTCGTATTCTTTGGAATTATGTCCAATTCGGAGGAAATCTACAGTGGTGATATTTAATGCCAATAAAATTGTATAGAGAGGAAAAGCCTGAGCTTGAATTGCAGAAATCAAGTTGGGAGGTGTATTCCAAGACCTCTTTTCAGCTTTTGGGTCATTTGGATTTTGTGCAATGAAGATATGATGAGGATATTTTGTGTCAGAGGCTGCCACAGGAGCTATCCACACTTTTCGATGTTTTTTCAATAACTGATTGTAAGAATGTTGATCAGGTTCAAATATCACACCCCTCCACGAATAATGTTTCTCCAGGAATAGTGTACTTGACAAAATTGTTCCATTCAGCATCAGTCGAAGACTTGTTTCGACAAAAAAACGATTTGCCTAAGGATTTTAATTCATTATTTTAATGGAAGTTTTATTTTGAGAAAATGGAAATGAAAAGTTTTAAAATCTACAACAATATAAATTACCGTATAATTTATTGTATTTTCTAATAACTCCAGAACCAGATCTGTAAACATCCACTCAGTGAAATCTTCCTCTGATTGCTTTAAATTGTATGGTAGTTTGCTCGGAGGGATTAAAAACTTTCTATGGAATGTTCAACAAATATTTAATTTCCTGAATAGTTAAAATTCTTAATATTAATGTTAATAATTCATCTTTCACATAAAACTAGATTTATAAATTAGGTTGATTTGTATAAGTATTTTAATTTTTGATATAAAATGATAAAGCAACTTTTACACAAATCAAAGCTAGTATATTTACATTACACAATATTCTACATTATCCATTTACATAAAGGGCTCTACGTAAGTAAGATATTTTATACTGTACTACAGATTTGAAATTGTTAACCACATAAATAATTTTGGGTCATTTTGAAGATAATTTTTGTTGCAGTTAAAATAATACTATTACTGTGTAACATAGTGGTATTCTTACCTCGTGAAATCTACAAGTCGAGCATCTGTTTGATCCAAAGGGCCGGCTAGTAAAACCCTGAACAGTCGCTCTAAAAAATAATTTTGTAATTAAATTGAATCGATTAGGAATCAGAATTGTTCATATAATATTTACTGTCACATTTGCAGTTCTTGTAAATTCCCGAGTCCAAACTTGGATGGTGCAATGCACTGGCATTAGGAATGTCAATAACCGTGCCTGGAAAAGTGTAGCCGTAGTAGAACTCCCTTGTAACAATCAATAGCACTATAACTCGAAGTGTGTGAAAACTTACATACAGCAAACTTAAAGTTGCTATTATATTTGATAGCATAGACAGTCTCATTTTAAACATTAAAAATTGTTAGTTGTAAAATTCATATGGGCACATGCCAAAAGATTTTGCTAATGAAAACGCTACAAATTCGATTGAATGCAGAAGAATGAAACAATTTTTATGCATTGTACTTTACCTATAATTAATGGAATGTATGTATGTGATTCACACACGATAATATCTTTCACGTAAATTAAATGCCATAAAGAAAGAACTAGGTGTATGCGTGATTACAGTAAATGAAGTGAACTACATTATGACAGTAGTGCAAATAGACAATGTTCACTTCTGCAACATCTGCATTTGATTTGCACAAGTGTAATTTTACTATATATGCTAGGTGTACAGTAAAAATTGATTGAAATAATAAATATCTGTGCCATTGTGAATACAATATTATGTGTATGAAGCTCTAACTAAGAATTCTCTACATACATTACATTATATAATATTAGTTTTGTCTCAACTACTAAATTTTATTTCAAAAACAAACATCTTATACAAAATTATAACACTTATCATAAAACAATTTAACTAACAATAGTCTAATATCCAGACTTAAAATAGGTTTCAAAAACACGAAAGCGTACCACATAGGTACCTTTATTTTGTTACTATGAAATTAATTAGTGCTCTTGCCTTGGCTCTTGCCGTTGCCATTCACTTTAAGCAGCCTTTCTCTGTTGATATTTGTGAGCTTTTTATAAGCACCAACAAGAACATTTTCTTGGTTCCTCCATCTGACTAATCTATTTTCCTGTATTGGGTAAAAGTATGGGTTTCCAATGGAGAGATGGTCAAGTTGACCCGCCGAGTCACCAACGATGTTCACCTAATAAACAAAAGAATTAATACTGCATGTCTAAAAGTCTAAATCCTAAAATGCACTTGTGTAGGGCATGAGTTAATAACATAAAAAAGAAGTCTGATACTTCTTACTGTAATGTATTTAAAAAGAATAAGTAATAATACAGGCGAGACCAATTCGTTCGCATTTAATTAATCTTACCATCGAGTAGTCATTGGAATTTCTTTGTTGTTCTTTAAACGGTACAAAAATGTTATTACGATTCTGAGCTCTACCAGATATTTTGACATCTACATTTTCTTTGCTCACTGCTCTCAATCCATGCAATTTACCTTTACCGTCAATATAGACTTGTCGGCCGGGTACTGAATAAGTATTCACTTTATCTTTGTTATTATTCTCCTTCATCGAGTAATCTCGCCCTGCATCCTCAAATTCTTCTTCGTCGTAATGTCTGTCGATTGCGACTTTAGGTCCTTCATATTTTCTTGGGCTATTTTGTAAATTATCCGAACCTTGTGGCTTTTCGGGTTGTTTCATATCAGAGTTGGAGTTAGCTGCAGCTCCACCATCGTCGCCTCCAGAAGGAGAAACATTAGTCGACAATCTTCCCTTACCTCGCCTTGTCAGCGTGCGACCCTGCTCACTGTTCTAAGGGTGTACAAAATTATAGGGCTACACATAATGCTTGATTACAAATCTAAACATATTATACATGTTGCTTGCAATCAGGAAGGACGTCACATTTGTTTTTATTAAGTTTCTCTTTTTCACAATTTTTTCAATACTTTAGTAGATATAATTGGCGCTTTTAAAGACGGGTTTCCATTTCGAGATCCAAGCTGCAGCATATCCTTAACCCACTGTGTACAAAGAATAAATTGCAGTTAAGTTGTCTTATAATATAATATAATATTCCGAAGTATTTGTTTAGTTTTAAATATTTTTGCTAACTGCAACTTCATAGTGTTTTTTACCTCTGCATCTTCATTTGGGCTAGTTCTGATCAAGCGTAGGTTTTGAAAAAAAAACAGGAAAAAAATACTGGCAATTATCAATTGCATGTTTGGTGATCTCTGCAGATATTGAAATTTTAATGGTGGTGAGCTATTATAGAAGAATGATTTATACAGCACATATACACTGGAGTAAAATAGTGTTCTTTACAAGGACAAGGTTCAAAGCAAGGATGAACTTCTGCAACAGCAGCAACTAAAAGTGAAAGCAGTCGAAATAGACAGAGGGCAATTAAAATTACGAAATGATGATTTCCTAAGGCTTATGATGACATGATATTATGCGTGTAGTACCTAACATTCATTTGTACTTTGTACAACATTATAATATTTACAAAATATTCAATTCAATATTATAGACTATAATTACAATACAAGCAGTCTAATGTGACCATAAATTATTTGTCAAAATTACCTTTTGTCAACAAGGTATAAAACGGGTTCAAGTTCAATCATGTAATTACAAATAACGATATAAAACCATCATCAAACATCAATATATGTACATTGTAAAATTAATAAACATTTATAGATATTATAATATTAGTGCTTATATCTTATCAAATGTATTCAAAAATTTAAAATGCTATTGTTCAATCAAACACAGAATTACCGACATAGCTTCTTTAATATTATTCCTTAATAGTTTGAATCATTTATGAATAGATTATTTTGAAATCATTTATTTATTAAGATTAATCAACATATTCATAGACAGGCGCGTACCCTGGATTTCTCCTTACAGGAGACAAACTACAAAATGTAGTGCAAAATTTTGGTAAATTAATGAAAAATTCACATAACTATAAATTTTATAATAACTAGTCTTACATTTTTATAGCACACATTTTACAACGCCAATACGAACAAAGAAATTGCATAAACGGGTAAATTCTTAATGTAACGCGTATGGACAATGATATCATGACGTTACATATCAGGATTTAGCCTTTCAGAATGGAGTTGTGTTCATTCTAGAGTCGTGCCGTTGTGAGCGACTAGCGTGATGTTTCACAAAGGTCTTTGTTCACAAACGTTACTTTCATTCGTGCAGCACAACTTTGTTCTATAAACACAATTTCTTTGTTCGTAGACGTTATCAGCTTGTGCGGGTTTGTTGTTTCTACTGTGCAGTGCCTCCCCATTCGGTACTGTTTGTTCATAGAGCATCATATTATATTAAATAGAAGATATTCTCGTTTAATGCGTCTGTGGCCTGTGGTATAAATAATATATTGGATGTTAATAATAATTTATTTTCTTGTGACAATACAGCCAGGTTTTTGAGTACTTACTGTTAATGGTTAAAATTTCAATTAACAAAAAAATTAGACTAAACATAAATCCAAGAGCTAAACCAAAAAATGCGGTAGAAACTTCTTGAAGAGTCAGAACTCTACTGCTTTTGATGGCACCTTTTGGACACATGGTATACGTTTTCTGAATTAAAACGTTCTTAAAGTGGTCGTTAATTCCCCTCTCCATAATAAGTATAGTGCTAACAGTGCAATAAAATAAGTTGTCAAATTATTTTGGTATAAGATTCTGGAAAATGATTAAAAATAGGCGTTTACTGATAAAATTATTTATCCGTTACCCGAAATTGAAAGCTTCTTTAAAAACAGAGTTTTTACTAATAAACATTCCACTTCTTGATGGTACTTCTGAAAATTGAATATAGGATATAGAATCACAAACGAACTTGTCGGAGCAATTAAGAAGCCTTGCTTGTTCATAAAAAGTGTCTTTTGTTTTGAAATACACATGCTGTCCTTTCAGAACCAATTTTAGTGCATCTGTGTCATTGCTATATTTTGTAAGCAGGGGTTTAACAAAAGACTCACTACTTCTTCCAAAGCCCTGTGGTGTATATAGTACATAATAATTAATGTATAGGTAATGTCTCCAATTTATGTATTTGAGAACTCGCAAACATTCGGATATCTTTACCTGATGAATAAACTCTTGCGGGTTAACATTTTGGTATATTAGCATCGTGTATTTGTGCTTGAGTAAATCTGGTAGAAAATTAATACGAGAAACATCGTACGAAAGCCCTGAAATGAGCATCGCACAATACGAACTGTAAATTACAAGGCCAAATAGCATCCCCGAAAAAACCCAAATTCTTGAAGATATGGAAGAAGGTGCCACGTACCAACCTATTAATATAATTCGACAAATTGAAAATCATGCAAGTATACCGAAGCAATTACGTAATTACCTTGTTGAGAAAGAATTCCTACTGTAGAAAGTAATAAAGAATCTTCCAGCATCCAGTAATTTTCACACTCAAAAATATTTACTTCCTCTTCAGTTAGCCTTTTGGTTTTGTTTTTAGTATATAAAATTAAAATTATGCTACAAAATAAACCAAACTGTGTTGAGAGTATAGCTAGCCATAAATAAATGTCAAATGGATCACTATAAATCTCATGTACAGATCCGTCATAAGGTTTTCGAAAAAATCCATATATCCTGTGTAAATCATTTTAACATTTTTCAGTAAATTGCGGTTTTATAAAGCAACCTACATAACAAAATCGTTAATATTGGTAAATGTATTGTATCTACCTATAATCTTACTACTTATTAATGTACCTATCGACTCCGATTGGTTGTAAAAATGTTAAATGTTCCATTCTGTATGGAAATAAATACGAGAGAGGTATCGATATATCGGCTTCACCATTTATGATTTGTGCAGCCATTCCTCCCAAACTTCCGTTGGGTAACTGGGACACCCAGCCACTTCCTTTCACAACTGATTCGCTGCAATTATTGTACAACACTACCTTAAAAAATTACTAAAATATTGTAGTTATTTAAAACTATCTCGCAATCTGTTTACGTGAAATTCATGAAATATCTTAGTGTTCGATATATATCCACGGTAAAACCTCCAGTAAGTTGAACGATACCGTCATTTTCAGACATTTCTATAATATGTTCTGATCCAGCTTCAATCTGAAAATGTAATCCACGAATTAAAAACTGAACATTACTGTATCTAAGTAGATATATAATTTTTTAATCATTTGATTGAGGAACTAAAAATAAGAGAATATAAAATAAATTGTATAAGAATGTGACAGCCTCTTTGACGGAAATTGTTTTCAATAAATAGATATCATGCTGTGCAACAAAGTCTCATTATTATTGTAATTACATTATAAACTTACGGGAGAAATGGCTGAGATGGATGCACCATGAAAATCTTTACGACGTGATGAAAGTTTTGAGAATTGAAATGGGCTTGTGTGAGTTAATTTTTTAATTATGGAAATATTCTTTATCGAATACAACTCCCAAATTGACAGCTCATTGCAGTTATATTTTTGTTTTTCAGATTGCATATTGGAACAGATCGTGTATGAGACAAAAAGTTGAGTATCAATCTGGCTCAATAAAGAAATCTCCTCTAATTTGTGAAATTCAATTTCACTCTCATTTTCTAAAATTATTGGCCATTGTATGAAAATTTTCGGACAAGGTTTCGCCTTTTCAGAAAATAATTGTTTTATCTAAAATTCCAAAATAAACCAAACTCTGTAGGATATGTTAAAGTGGAGGTATAATAATATAATCACAAGAAATAACATCAACTCGTTTGTTTATGTATGAAAAAAATGAAAATATATGAAATAGTTGACACATTTACCATATGAATTAAAGTATTCCAATCGCTCACAGACTGTATGAGGACTACTACATCAAAGTTTGCAAAATTATTTTTATATTTTAGATCATACGAATCAACTGCAATTTTTTCATTGAAAAATAAATATTGGCTAAATAGTTGTCGATTTTTATTGTCTATCAAAATAAAGTCCATATCGATGCTAGATATTTCCTTAAACAACCTCCATAAATTATTACTAATAGTTTCATTTGAACCAGTAGTTTGACCAACTAAAAAATAAAGTGCCAAAAGTGACTGCAAAATATTAGTCCAATTTTCAATAATGTTATTCATGATATTATCAGCACAGCGCAACTTAGAATTGTATAGACACGTTTATACTTTATGACCGCAAAAAGAATTGGAAGCCACCATAGTCACAATGCAATTGACTGTGGTCGTATCCAAAATAGTTTAGACACTTAAACAATCAATATGTATCTTATCTTAATGTCAGTATTTTGATGCCCTACTGTTTAAGCAAACTGTTAGTTATTTGTTGCCCAGATAGACAATAGATAAACATACGCGTACTAATGACTAAAGAAAATTCTTAGGCAGCTTATATTTATATTGCAAGTGCATATAATTAAAATGCAAATGTATTACGTATTTTACAGCAAAAAGTACAGAGGTAGATTATGTATAGGTAAATTATATCAGTACATTATGATAATATTATTGTACTGAGTGTTAACAGGGTTGGATAAACATCGTTATAAACTTGTAATTATTATTTTAGTTTTGTTATATAGTTCCAATTAAGAGAGTAGCAATCTAGCAATGTTATGGAAAATGTATGGGATTGAAAATAGAACGGACCACGCGTCTACCGTATCGTCCTATAGTCCTATCGTCTATACTATCAGTAAATCCATTAAAGGCGATTTCTTCACAAGAAGATACTCATTTCATAATCTTACAATGCATTTGCTGGCCTGCGTAGGCATTGGACGCGACTGACACGAGCAAGACACGAAGATGAAAAAAGACTTAATAGAACCTAGGTATATAGTTGTCATTTTGTTTCTAGAGTGTTTGGCAATATTTGCTTACTTTTCATTTGTAATCGTAAATTGCTTTACCTTCAATAATACATTTTTTCAAGTCATACTAGAAGTGCCTATTGCTATGAACAATAATCAATAGTAGCAAGATATGCATACACACTACCCTAAAAATATTATTATCAATTCACGTTGTGAATAATTGCATCTATAGGTATTATAGTAACAGAGCATGTTATGTGGGTTTTTTTCGCTTTGCTAAGTTCTAAAATGGTTTGGTTGGCTTGCTGCGCAATTTAGTTGCAAAGATATTTACAGAAATAGAGACAAAACTAAAAAGCCACACATTTACATACTGTAAATCACGATCAGCATAACGCACAACGCACGTGACGATATTATGGTCATGTCATGAACCATAATCATGAACCATGGTGATCTATTATACCGTTTTTTACGTTCATAAGCTTTTTTAAACATTGGTCTAAAATAAATAAAAACAATTATTCAGATAGTTTGGCAAATCGAAGATTTCGCAGAAATATAGTTTTATAGAGAGGAGCACATCAGAATTCTGATCTTAAGATTTTTACATGGCTACATTAAATACTCCACGTTGTTGGTCAGAAACATCGCCAGGCCCTAAGCCTACTGATAAAACCCCGTATGATTGTGATTATCATCGAACTCACTTTTGTAACAAATATGGGTCTCAATTTCCAGCAATTTGCCCTATCCCTAAAAAGAAGAGTCAAAATGCATGCGAATATGTACATGATTGTTTGAAGGCATTGGATCACTTCAGTTATCCTTCACGCTATCCTCCCATATATAATGGGCAAAATCGATATATGAACTATCGCGTAAGTTTGATTTTCCTCAAAAAGAGTTTCAATTAACCTTTCTCCTATCAGTATTTATTACTACAATTTTTTCCCCTTTTAGAAGCCAGACCCTTGTCTCATTTACGGAGAACTGCTGTCGGAAATGAAAAACTCGTCTCTACGTGCTGGAGTTCCTCAGCTTCCCCAGAACTTTGCAAAGAATTCTAAACCTTACGTAAAGTTTAACACTTTAATTGAAAATCTTTCAAAAAAACACTGAGTAAAATAATGTTCTCTTATAGGGACAGACCGTCTGTGGACTGTGTGAGGATCTGAATGCCCGTAAAAGTTCAAAGGGTTGTATAGACACATCTCCCTCTTCTGAAACAACCTGCCGTATGGAACAACCTCAATTTTCTTTTGATTTACCGTTCACCGTGTCTCTGATGGATACGTCAAAGCGTAATCCTGCCGATGAAATTTCTCCAGCCGTCGATTATAAATCAAGAGTTGAAAAGAATCGTAGCATGCGCCCTTTAAAAATCTGCCCTGATCTAGAAAAAAAGGATTTGATTCTCTCACCCAACGAACCAATTTGTGTGAATGCAACCCCAATCAAATGGAGACGAACCAAAGTTATAAACGGGGGAAAAAATTTTGAAGTCTGCATTCCCGGACCGATTGTCATAGGATAAATAGTATAATCAAATATCCAGGCTAAAAGTGTTTCTCACTTACACTACAGTAAATATGAAAATAATTTTCGGAAAAATTATTAGTTGAAGAGAAACAAATATTATATAAAACATTAATAATATATTGTGGTGAATTTTGACGTTTTGGCATGTTGACTATGCACTATTTAGATAAAGACTGGTCATGCAAATGGCTATGATTGACACTTGAATAAAACCGAACTATTGAACTTCATATTTTTGATTTGCTACAGCAGTTATCGAAGCTTTGTTAAGTATATTTAAGTACCTCTAGGTAGCTTTGTTAAGTAGAGTATCAGTATACGAATTCAATAATATGTAAGTATGTACATTAGGTAGTAGAATGGACATTTCGTTTTTATTTATATTCAACTCTTTATTATGGTGAAATAGATAATTTCTCTAGTATCTGTAGCGACGTGATTTGACATGACATGAAACATAGAAAGTTTAAATATAAGAACAAAGTAAGCTGGTGGATATTATACCGTGATACACATAATAATGTAGGCAATTTCGTTTTACTTTAGCATTACAGGATGGGAAGGGTGGCTTTACATAATTATTATAAATATAGAGTTATTATAAATGTAGATTTTTGTAGATGTAAGTAGTAATAATGAAATTAGCGTAGAATCTATAGCATGGCAACGCAACGGACGATTCGGACTGCATCCTGCACAGAAAGTATGTATTACAAAATGTCGAGACCTCACTGGCAAAATCAATTTTTTGTGTGTTAGAGTAAAAATGCCCCTAGAAAATGACTATAGAGACGATCAAACTACAGATGCCAATTATTACAGGACTCAATTACCTTCAAAGAAATGCCGTCTTTTTGGAATTTGCTTGCAAGCATCGTTATTTATTTGCAATGGAGCAGCCTGGGTAAAGAAGCAAATACACTACATAATAACATAATGCATAAAATATATATTTTAGTACAGTTATTTCATAATAAATGACTTTTTCCCTTCTTCAAGAATATGACTAAAATCTATTTAAGTTAACGATTTCCATACTTTATATGGAATGATATTTATGAATCACTTTTCATATTCTCTAATTAGGTCATATCAATCATAGCAATCACGGGTGGTCTTATAGTCGGCTTTAGTAGTCAAACAATTAACATCAATTTTGAATGGGCTGACTTTGCACTTACAACTCCTGCAACAATTTTCATCATGTATGGCTTCGCACTCCTCATTGTAACAGGAACAGGCTGTTTTGTGGCTACAGGTGCTAATAGATGTCAAGATATTTGCGTAAGACATAATTGAAACAAAGTTTTTCAAATGATTAATAATTGTATAATCCTGTATGTATATCCTAACTCAAGACTTACATGACTGAATTGACGACTACTTACTTATAGTACATAGCGCTAATAGTTGTGTTCATCATTTTTGATCTCGTCTTTGGAATATGGATTCTTTTCTCCACATCGTCCTTAAAGGATTTTCTTGAAAGTTTAAAAAAGTCGATGAACGGATACGATCAAAAAAATTCTCCTTCAGTTGGAATAATTCCATTGAGTCCAAACTTTTATTGGGACCATTTTCACAAAAGAGTATTTTGTCTTGATTATCATTGTAGAATTATTTTTGCAAGTGCATGCAAATGCAAACTCGCTAAATTTTTTATATCACTGTGATAGGGTAAATGCTGTGGTTTGTACACATACAAAGAGTGGAAAAACGCATCAATAGGGAAAAAAGAAAAAAGTTTGCCAGACTCCTGCTGCAATACGTTATACGAACACCGTTACTGCGGACAAACCATTTTTCATCATCCAGATATGAAGGATCATGGCATAGAGGACATGATAAACACTGATGTAACGATTTGAAACATTTAACCAAAACAAAAATAGAAACTAAAACTCAATCATTTGAAAACAGTGTCATTTGATTTAACAAATTATTTTAGACATTCTTTCAAAATATCATTTTCCCTGTTGTGTTAGTTAGCCTTACGTATTTTGGTTACTCATTGTCATTGCTCTTCTAGGAATTGTTTGAAATATTGAAATGACAAAGACATGAAAAATAATTGAAAATTTGTTTTAAAAAGGGTTGTCTACACGTGTTTCC
>JAQFYB010004046.1:0-17381 GCA_034694085.1 Pogonognathellus longicornis | reverse complement strand
CTATTATTGCCATTTACTCCCATATAACACCAGCAGGCCTCAGTTATCGCGTTTCGAAGTATATACGCCCCCTTAAGTGTTAAATTAAATCAGCATGAGACGTTTGGTAGAAATTAGAAATGTATTTTTACATAAAATATTTTATATGTGTGCGACTGCGACTGGTGTTTGTCATCCAACACGAAATGTTCGAGATGATTGGTGGTATATCCACAGCTCCTGCGTGCAATCTGTGCTTCCCGACCGACACTTATGCATTTTTCAAAATACTGCAGTTTACATTTACACTGCCGGTACATATAAAGGGGCTGAAAAACTGCGCCGGCATGCTAACAAAAAATTTGCAATTAATTTTCACTCGTCTAAAATATATTTATCAATTTGTGATAACTAATTGCTACAACATTCTGAAAAATGTAGTTTTGTACTCGACCTTTCCTATAATGACTGTTGACTTGTTGACTATAATGTTTGAATACTGTTTAAATTTTACAAACTGACGTTAACACAATTGGCATAATTATATTTATGAGGACTTGAACAGGCGAATTAATGAGATTGAAGGTTTGTTGTTGTGATGAGCTTAGGTTGAGATTGAGTGTCGTTATTTTTCCGCTAACGACGACAAAGGCACAATATTTTACAGAGAAGACATGGCGAGAACAAGTTGTGTCTTCCTAAAAATACATTTTTCATGTTATTCAAACCAGAATAGAAATTAATGTTAGAGTGTCGCTCTTGTCGCTCGCTGCCTTCCGCTTTGTGGTAAAAATTAAATGTGGTACTATGTACTAACTCAACATCACTGCTAAGTGCTAACTAACTAAACCCACTCGTTTTTTCCTTAACTCTTTCTTAGTTGTTTAGAGTTCATTGGCAATGTCACTTGACACACACGTCTGAATACGCTGTTTATACAAAACACATATCACCTTAAAATGATTTTTAAAATCCAACTGATAAGAAAATAAGGAAAAGTTGTGTTGTGTGTAGTCACGACCTGCACTGATGTTTTTATTAACCTATTAAAACAGCTTTTATAGCATCCCCTTTAGCCTCAAGGGTCAACAATGTCATCAAACCAATAATCAAAACGAAGAATGAAAAAATATTATTCATAGGTAAAACCATCATAACGAAAATATTTTAGACTAGTAATAGAGGCCCGCTGTGCGGGCCTTTAATTACTCCGGTCGGTGAATTAGTGTAAATGGGGTTAAAATCGTAGTGTTGTCTTTTCGGCTAAGATGGCCTCAGTTAGCTGCGCTATGCCCCGAATGGGAGTTAGTAAATAAAATGAAACAATTAAAATAACAAACTGCTCTATATTTATTCCATACAATAACTCAAAAATTAATAGTCACAGAAAATCTGTGTGTATGTAATAATTAATAAAGTACTGTTTACGTGTTTAATGTAATACAGTTACTAATTATGCGTGTAATGTAACAATGTACTGATTACACTGGCGTAGCCAGGGGGGCAAGGGGGCAATTCCCCCCCCCCCCGAAATCCGGAAAAATAGGTTATTTTGTCCTGAAAGGACAAAAAATCGCGAAATTTTTCGCACTACCCGCGAATTTAGTGTATTTTAAGGTCATTTTTACCCAAATTTGCCCAAATTTTTCGCGCTTCGCGCGAAAATGAGCACATATATACCTTATGTTTTGAGTTTGCCCCCCCCGAAACCAAATCCTGGCTACGCCCTTGACTGATTATGTGTGTAATGTAACAATCTACTGATTTTGTTTTGTAATTTGTAATGTATAATATAACGGTGTTCATGTAATTGCAGGCACGTAGCCAGGATTATAAGTTCGGGAGTGCACGGCAAGTTTCTATACATAATAATAATAATTATATTTCTGGGGGATGAAAAAATCTCAATACGGAGTATAAATAAGTCTATAATCATGTATAATTCTGGTAGGCGCTTAACACTCTTAGGCGTTTATTGTTATCAAGGGCGCTTATCATTTTAATAGTTCAAGTTCAATTTATTTCAAGTGCTTATAAATCAGTACAAAAAATACTGTTTTCCAATTACAAACACCTAGAGCAAACTAAATGTATAATAGCTGCTCTACTCCTTGTACAATCCGAAATCGTTATCATCTAATCAGTCAATATATACAAAAAGTTTAAGGGTTAATAACCCAAAGAGTTAATTAATGTAAAAAATGGTCCTTACGTTCTAACAAAAAAATTTCATTTAATCTTAATCTAAATTGGTTTAGTGAGCATGTGTTATTTTTTAGTGCGTTCGGCAATCTATGCAGTTAGATTATTTTCTCAAATTTTGAATGCTTAAGCAATCTTGTCCATTTTTAGTGCACCAAATAATGTGCATTGAATATTTGTCCTCTGACTTTCATTTCATTTGCGATTTTCCTTGAATGGAATTGGAATGACTGTGAATTCGTCTAAAATGATCCTCATTTTAAATATAACCCAGCAGTCATAGCATAGAGTTTAGTTGAATGCCACAGTTTTAGCTCTGCAGTTTAGTCGACTCCTTTCAAAGAAAATGTCTTTTTCTAAACGTACTCAATCAGGGTTAAATTTCCTAAGAAAAAACTGTGACGCCCAAAACGCGTTTCAGAACGACAGGATGGGCAAACGCCGAGACTTGCTCGCACCGGCTTTTCATCCTCCGGAAAACTTCACGTCAATAATTGCTCTCGACTTTCTGGGAAAATTGTTAGACGAAGAAACCCGCTCAAAAATTCTGCAGCATTTAAAACCGCAACCTGGACACGGACTTTATGGCTCTAAAAACATGTACAAATTAGAAAAACTCATTCCAGATGATATTGAGCTCACGGGATTGATCATGTGGACTTTTCTTCGAGACGGGGTACTTGAAAACAATCAGCAGCTGTTGGATGTGGCCCGACTTCTGATAATGAACACCGATAAAAACAGCGGAGTGATGCAAACGTATTTTCCGCCAAGAAGTTTTCGATCGGGAAGAATTGACGAAGCCATTGCTTGCAGCGCCCTGAGGCTTTTGTACACCTTAGGTCTCGATGGAGAAGCCATAGACACGGAAAACCATCTTTGGAGTTATTTGGAAAAACGGGAGTATCTCCAGGGCACCCGCTACTATTTTTCACCGGATGTCTTTCTTCTGTATTTGGCGCGGGCCGTTGATTGCAGTTCGAGAGCAAAAGTGAAATTCCAGGATTTGATTTATGATGAAGTGAAGAGTCGTTTGTGTTCCACCGAATTTCCGATTGATATTTCTTTGAGGATTCTCACTTTGGATGTGCTTGGTTTTTTGAATCGAGAGGACATCAAAGATGAGGTCAACAAAGAACTTGAAATTTTAGAAGGAATGCAAAACTCAGACGGCAGTTTCCAAGAAGACTGTCTTTACAAAAAGGGGCGAAGTGACACGTATTTCGGAGGAAATACCATTTCAACAATTATGGCTGTCGCAGCTTTAAATTGTTTCTGTAAATAAATGAGATTCGATTATGAAGGCGCATTATTAAATTTTCGTCTGAAATTTTTGCCTTTAGCATTAATATATTTAACTACATTTTATTTCTATTAATTATTTTATTGCCCATTGCACAGGTTATCATGGACGCATTCAAATCCACACCTTTTACATAATATTTAAACTTTTTTTGTCAAACACCAATATCTAGTAGAAGTAATTAATGTAGTAATGTAATTGTTAACAAATTATTGGAAGAAAATAAAAAAGAGGACAATTTGCAGGAAGCTAGTTTTCTTCATCAAGAAAAAGGTCCGAGCCATTTAGTCAAAAGTTTAGTGGATCTGGTTCCGCTTGAGGAATCGAGAACAAAAATTCAATTTTCACAACAAATTGCCCTACAAGATACATGATAGGTGCGTGAGCTCTAGCTCCGCAGCGGCCGTATTTGTGCCTATAGCTTTACAACCTAAATATTACAAACATATTAAATGCTCTTATCAATAATAAATAATCCACTCAAGTCTGTCACGTAATTCTTTCAAAATAAATGGCAATAATTAAAAAAGAAGTCATTACTGATTGCTTACAAATTTGCATACAACAACTTTATATATTGAGGATTAAGGAATTTGAAATATTATAAAACTTTTATTTCCGAGCTTACCAATTTAAATTAAATATTACATATTTCTATCAATGAGCGAACAGCGTAGCTTAGATTTCAATATTAAGTATATATTTAGAATATATCATTGAGGTATTATATCATAATTCTTTAAAAAAAAGTTACAATAATTTTGCAATGAGCATAATCATTTTGAGCATTACAGGCACAGGAAAAAATTACTATCATTTTACATTTACGGGTGGACACCATCGGACTGATAGAGGGCGCAATACTCATTTCACAGCAATAATCCAAAAGGTCTCAAAAATAAATTATACTTTCAATGAGTACAAGTTATTAGCTGGAAGTAATTTTAATAATTGATTGAAAAAGAGTGTTTTGGAGGAAAAATGGCGTGAATTGATTATCATTTATGTATAAAATAGAGAGAATATAAAATGGGTTTTAAAATGCAAATTCGGTTTCGAGGTGTTCCAGCTACCATATCTGGCAATTAATTGGATGAAAATCATAATTAATTGTTGCGCGGTTTGATAGATACGTGTCCGAAACTAAAATTCGGGAATACTCAACAAAACTGATCTCAAAATTGAAATCCGCGTTTTCGTTCTAAAGTTATAGCGAAATGAGTGAAAAAAACGGTGAAATGAGGTCACGTGGTCACCCTGAACCTTAATAATGTATTTATACAACATTTTAATAATTTTGAAATGTATTTATGACGGAACTGCCTCAATTTTGAGAATGTCGTAATTAATAATTAATAATAATAATTACATATAATACTGAATAAATGTAAAACTACATTCTGAATTATTAATCCGTTTCATAGTTTCATAAGACCCCATTTTTCGGTTAACGAATTAAGGTGGAGTGGTAAATAAAAGGATAGAGCGATGAGCGGCTATTTTAAGTTCTGATTTGTATCTTTTACTAGGTAGTAGGTACTAGGTACAGGTACAGGTGACAGGTAGGTATTTTTTTTCCTACTTTCAACTTTGACTTTTGACTTTAGTTAAGAATGTTTAAGGCTCCTTGACATGTCACATGTTAGTAAGTACTCACTCTCAGTTTCTATTTGTAAGTTATGTAAAATACACGGTGAGTTTACACAAATTAAAGACCGACCTATCTGACGTCTGCCATTTGGTACACTCTACACTAATAGAAAGAAAAGAGCGTTTAATCGTTCGATATTTAAAGGAGCCAATTAAAATTCAAATGGGGACGAATGACGACATTTTATTTAGAAAAAGATTAAGATTAGAAGACTGTGTCATTTGTAACCGAGTGTCATACGATGGAATTCAAAAGGCAAAGCGAGATGAATACGTCAAAATTTTACTCAGCAATTTCCAACCTCCATCGAAATTGGACCATTTCCCCTCTTTTGAATTTTGCATCGACTGTATCCCGATTTTAGAGGATTTACTCCAATTAAAAATAGGTCTAGACTTTATTTTAGCAAATATTAAAAATAAAATTCAGGAAATTCAGTTCGTAATTCTTAAAAATGACCCGAGAAGCTCAAATACCGAAATTCAATCTTTCCGCAAATTTGCTGTCAGAGGTACTGTAATATTATATTTTAGTCAATTTGTTTCAGTTTCATTTAGAATGTTGAATATCATCTTTGGTGCTATTTAAAACTCAATTGTTTGTTCTTCAGATTTTTGCCCAGTAGTGGAAATGCGGAAAAACAACACCTTGACTCATTTTGAAGAAAAAGGGGATGAAGAAATCCAAGAAGTGACTTTGCTTGACTCACCAATTGAATCTCCCGAGAACGAAGTGACTGAGAATCTCGATAATGGACCTAGTTCTGTTGATGCAAGCGATACGGATCTGAATGAATATACTAGCCCTCTTTCAAATAGTGATGAAGCTGTCAGCCCCCTTCCTATTACTAACAAAATGACAAATAAGACTTATTCAGACCACTCAGACGATGTTACAGGTGTACCAATAACACCAAAACCATTTAATTGTGCCGTCCCCGCATCCACAAGGTAAAATAATTATTGACAGTGGATATCATTACACAATTTTTATTTTATTACCCGTGACAATAAAGAACGCTCTCTTCAAGGAATCGAGTGTTGTTCCTGAGGTACTTTATAGATTGTTCCCTTCCAGGAGGGAACTATTCTTAAGCATTTCGGGAGCAATTTTTAAGGAACTAAAAATTGTATATCAGGGAATAAAATTTCCCTGAAGTATTTTTAATGCCTCAGAAACAACTCAGTTTCCTAAGACGCAAGAATAGTTCCCTGCGTTTTAGATTTTTGAGGAAAGTTACAATATAAAATTATCTCATGTTAAAACTTCTTACATTACATATAATACTAATTTCTTTTTATTGTCCGTTTTCTGGTTTTTGAAAAAAGCGACATATTAATTTATAAACTATTTGTTTGTTTCTGGGGGTATAAAAAATAGTTCCCACTCCCAGGAACTAGAAATGACGTCTGTGGAACAATAAATGATTCCCTTTTAAAATTGTTCCTGGGGAAATAAAAACTGTATTGATATCCGCTGATTAAGACCCTAAAATAAATTCATTTCGAATAATAGATACGACAGTCGAGCTGTTAAAAGAAACAACGATTTAAATATTTTAGCTTTGCTGTTGGTGAAGAAAGTGCTAAAAATATCGAAGACTTTGTAACGATTGTGACGGAACCACCCAAATTTGTATCGGCACAATCTAATATTTATTTTGAAAGTAAGTTAGCGTACTAGCTCACATTTTTAAAACCGTTGATGGAGTTAATTTCAATGGATGTTTTCGATGGCATTTTAATTATGAATTATATACAGTATGTATCACAGTAACAGACTTAATACATTGATAGGTACTCAGGGTTGTGCTGGAAACTGTATGTATTAAAGTACCTATCAATGTATTAAATGAATTAAGTCCTATAAGTCCGTAAGTGTGATACATACTGTAGATATACTTAATATTAAATGAAATAATATTTTTATTTGTTGTTTTAGATTACCGAGACATGTACAAATGTAAATTCTGTGCTACAATCCTAAAAGCTGAAGCGAACATGTCAACTCTTGCTCGTCACATTAACATCATTCACTCCATCAACAACCGTTTTAAATGTGCAGTGTGTTTAGCCATTTTCTTTTCAAGATCAAAATGTCTCAGCCATTTATCCGAGTGCCATTTTGAGATGTTCAGAAGGAAACCGACGAAAAAGAAAAGTAGCAAAAGTTTTCCCCCAGAAGTGTCTCATCACAATCATAATAGTCAAAACTGCCACAGTGGCAATAATAACAACAACAATAATCATAATAATAATAATAATCATCATCATATTATTAATAATTTGGGAATGAAACCGTCTACTGCTTCATCTTCGTCATCTGTTCAACGTCAATTTTCGTCAAACAGTTCAAGTTCAACTCATTTCAGTGGAGGTTCATTGTTTCGCAGTGTGTCTCGCAAGAAAACTACCCCCACCACAATCCCGCACAGGAACCTCTCTAGTTCCGAGTCTGAAACTGAATGTTCTACCTCTGCGCTAGGAAAGTACTCCAATGACAAAATTACTTCTGCAGAGGTTTTGATAGAAATTGAGTCGAAAGACAACTTCAATTTTGTAGAGGAAGAAAATATCGTTAAGTTTGAGCCTTGGGAAAAAGAATCATATGTTGTGGATGAATCTAACAGCGTCGATCCTTTGACTGAAATTGCTTCTGTGTCCGTCCCAGTCTCGGAAACAACAACCGCTCCTCCGCTAAATGAGAAACCTATCGAATTGATTACGGTTGAAGACGACAAGTCGGAAGATTCCTCTGAAGAGTTTACTGCCAACAAGAAAGACGACCAGAGCGACGAAGATTCCATGAAGCACCCCAAACCTTTGCTCTCAGTGAAACAAATGATCGTCCTTGCAATGGCAATGGCCGAAAATGAATTCATGTGCCTCAACGTAGGAAGTATTTGCAAGTTTATCAGGTAAACCTAATTTCTATAACGCGTTACATTTTTCTACCAATTTCGGTTAAATGTATTGTTCAGTTATTCGGCATGAAAGTGTATAGGTAATCATTTTTTTAAATTCGAAGCGTAAGTTGAGTACATGTGGTATAAAATGTTTGATTTGTCTTGTTTACAATTTAGACTCAATTTTCCGTTTTACAAAAAAATGGACAATTTACTTCCACTTAATAAAAAAGTGCGACAAGCATTGAATTTCTGTTATAATGGTTGGCCTATATTTGCTACGAAAGGAACTGATGAGCGCAACCGTTTGTTGTTTTGTGTTGTCAATGATGCTCCAAACTCTACGGAAAAAATTGTGAAAGCCTTAAAAAATTATAAAAGTTCTCAGACAATGGCTTTTCCAGGTGAACCAAAATAATTGAATCCGTCCAACCAGATGAACAATTTATAATCGTTTAATTAATAGAAGAAAGTAAAGTAATTTTGTGTCTTTCTTTGTTCAGAGAAATTGGAAACTTTCTGTTCTAACCTACTTCGCAGACGTACACAATTGGAATCCGAGGTGTGGGTGTGTTACTTTCTTAAAATTTTATTTTCTTTGGAAACTAACACACCTTTAATCATTTTTTTTTAATTATATTTAAACACGGTATTTTGTTTTATTTCATCAAGATGATGGATATGGAAGCGACGTCAAATCCGACTAACGAATGGATGAGACCCCCTTTTACGACTGTCCAGTTGATTTTCATTACTATTAAAAATAGTCCTCCAGTTGCAATCACAAGTGGAGAAATAATTCGTTTTATTGAGTATGTTTACGCTTTAATTTTTAGGCAACTATTTTTCTAAGTTATATATTTTCTTTATAACTCCACAATGTGAAAATTTTGTTTTGTAGGGAGACATTTCCTTATTTCAAGTACATATCGAAGCAACGAAGCAGATGGACCAATGGAATTTACGTAGCACTGAATTCACAAACGGGGAAAATGTTTAAGCGGCGTACTTTGACAAACGACGGACATTCTATGGAACGAGCTCGCTATGCTTGGCTCATTAGTGACAAAGCTCCAATCAGTCGTATTAGAGAGGACATTAAACGTGCCATTTCCACTTCTCCGTTGATCATTGTCGAATCGACAGTTAATCCTGGTGATTATTTACTTATTGCCTATTTTACATTTCACTCCTATTAATATTAAGCATTTATTTCTACCGGGAGATATGTCCAAGGCACTTGCCATTAAATTCTCAAATCTTAAAGAAATATTCCAGTACAATTTAATTGTCAAACCACCTTTTGATCTTTCAACAGAGATCGTATTCAAGAATGCGTTAGAAAATGACTACCAATCTTCTCTTGCATTGATGACACCTATACAAAGCGTAAGAAAAGTTTTAATTTGTGAACTATAAGAAACTTTAGCGGTGATAAATTGCAAATGATTATTTCCTAATCAAGTCTGTCTTTGTTTAGAGTCAAATTATTTGGCTAATTATTTTCCGAATGAATAAAATCTATTATTTTGACATTTTGTGTTATTCGGGGTGACAGGGGAGGCGAATGAATAAAGACAAGTCACAGAATTCAACAACATCAAATTCAGAATCCGTGAAAATCTCGATAGCCGATTTGCCAACTTCGGTAAGAACCTCATTATTTTCAATTATAGTCCCAGTTGTTCACTCAATTTTTCAGGCATGGAAAAAAGTCGGGAACCAACTCGCTAGGTTCCTTTAGGAAGCGGTCTAACTCCCCACCCAGCGCCCGAAGGGGGCGGGGTGAAAGTTAGGAAATGGAGGATAATAATATAATAGTTAATTACCCCTGACACGGGATAGGGGTAAATCACCCCGCTGGGTTAAGTGAGAAATTTGAAAATGGCAAAAGTTACCTCAGTTGGGGGAAGGGAAATAATTGAAAATAGCGTCAACTATCCTCGCTATGGTAGAATAAAACTTATGAAACAATTGACACTACCCATGCTATGGCAGAGGGCGAGGCCAGTGGACTAGTGTGCACTATTTCCAAAGTTTTACACTGGCCTCGCTGTATCCCGCTGCTAAATGAGAGGTAGTGGGTAGTCCCACCACCCCTCATTTAGCAGAGGGATACTACTACTTGATAAAGGTGAAAGAATCACTCTCTAGGAGTCGATTTGTACCCCCCCCCCCATCTATTTTTATACCCGGGGATGTCCCCCCGACCCCTTCCCTCCCTTTAGGGGTAAAGTTAGGAAATGGGAAAATACACCTCCCGTCTGGGGCAGGTTCCTTAGGAAATAAAACTTTTTCTATGCCTGCAATTTTGTTTTACTATTAGTCAATTAAAAAATAATGTTGTCTCTGAATAATTTATTTTATAACTGACAATGTGAATAAGTTCATTCGCCCTTCAGTATTTTATTGTACGCAGAGTACGCAGTCGCATGTTAAATAATATGTATATTGGTGATTGGTTGTTGTGCGTTGCAGGTTGTGAAGGAGGATGAAATTACAATTCAAGGATTATTGAGGACTGCTCCTATCCCAGGGGCTCCAGAAGTGATTGAACTTGAGAATGAAGAAGGCGGAGCATCACAGAATAAAATAAAGTGGAATCGACCAGTTTTGACATATCCACTCTTGGCTGCTGTGGCACTCGCCAACTCCACCAACAAAACTTTGAATTGTGAAAGCGTCTGTGACTTCATCATGTAATTTTACTTTCATTCGCCCTTTCTTATAAAAATACCTAAGACTATTTTTTATACACTGTTATTAAAATTTATATTTTATTTTTGTTTCGTTGCAGGCAAACGTTTCCTTATTATAAAACGTTGGAAGAAAACTGGAGGTATTGCGTTTACCGAGCTTTAAGCACCCATCAATACTTCACTTGGAATTTTCAAGGAGGTGTTCCTTATTCTCTCTTTTCACTCAACAACATCACCCTTCCGGATTTACGCAGCGAGTTGGTTCAAACTTTGAGGGGATGTGTCATCGAACTTTATTTGTCTATGGCCAATTCAGGTGATTTAAACCTCGAAACTCATGATTAATGATGTAGAGATTTTTTTGGATATACATATCCAGTGAGAAGTGTGGCGTATGATTGATTTCTAAAATTTTCAGATCAGTTCGACAGTATTTTTGGAATGCTGTTGCATCCAGACTACGACTTTCTACCCTACGCAAGGAGACGTATTCGAGAATATCAACAAATGATTCCAGGCCAGCCAGCAAGACCAATCCCAACTGTGTTAAGCCAAACTGTGCCACAGGGACAGCCAGATATGCCTTTGACATTTTTCATCATCCCACCAGTCATCACCGGATCCATCAATGTCAATCCACACCCAACAAACTCAATATAAAAAAGACTGACACTCAATGTATTCATGATTTATTGTTACCTTTTGTCATTTCATAGTGCACAAATAAAAATTAATTTCCATAATTTTTGTAGAATTTGTAATTAATTTTTACTCAAATGGAATTTCTCCGTTGCGAACCTTTAGTAGAAGTATAACATTTTATCGGCTTGTTTCTTATTAAATGTGTTAAAATACTAACTTTCTTCAAATTAAAAGCCAAATCCATGCCTGAAATAAAAATTATGTAGAGTTGTTAGGATTCTGTGGAATTTAAAATTATGTGTTTACAAATTGAACATATTAGTATTTTACATAGTCTGCCTCTCTCGTCTGGTAAATCTGTGCGAGCTCCGAGATTCAATAAACATTCCATAGCATCTAAATTGTCCTCCTATTTTTTATAAAAAAATAAAATAAAAATAGAGAAAAAGTACTATGAAAATTAAATTAAATGCCACAGTCTTTCTTGAGAGCAGGACGTTCGTTCAGACTTAAATTAAAATTCGCAATATTTTACAAAACATAAAGTTACGACCTTTGACTATTTAGGAGACTTTATTTATTAGGAACTTTATTATACATGTACATAATTCTGAAGAACTGAACTCACTTTGACGGTGTAGTGCAAAGGCGTCATTTGATTTGAACTAAGAGAGTGGAGGTCAAACGAATACTGCTGCACCAAACATCGAATGACGTCAACTTGGCCTGATTCTGCAGCAACATGCAAACACGTAAGTCCGCCTCTGTTGGAAACAGTCAAATCTGCTTTGTTATCCACAAGAATGTCCAAAATTGAAATAAACCCGAATCGGCATGCATCCATTATTGGTGTAGTCCCACAATTGTCTTTCGCGTTGACTTCGGAGGGTTGTTTGTTCAATATAAATAAAACGATGTCCACATGGCCATGCATCACTATCGAATAATTTTCAGGAATTCATTTCCATAAAAACTTCTAGAATATGTAGGTAGAGAATGCATGAGGATTGAAGTGAGGGTAATATTTAAAAAATATTCACCAGCGGTATGAATTGGTCGTCGGCCGTTTCGACTGACAGAAGTGGCTAAACTTGGCTCACATTGCCACAGTATTTCTACAATTCGAATATTTCCTTCTCGACACGCAATGTGAAACGAATTCCATCCGTCTTTGTTGCAAAATTTAGGATTGGCTCCATATTTCAGCAATATTTCTACAATTTCCACATTCTGCTTCGTACACGCCAACATCATAGCAGTCCAGTCAGCCTTTTTAACAGCATTCACATTGGCTCCTGTAAAAATAACAACAATTAAACTATGACCCCATTCATGCCCCACCCCCCCGAAATCCGAAAAAAAGAGGTTATTTTGTCCTGAAAGGGCAAAAAATCGCATTTTTCGCGCTAAGCGCGAATTTGATGCATTTTAGGTTGATTTTGGCTGCACAAATTTTTCGCGCTACGCGCGATTATTGATACATATGTACCTCTTGTTTGGAGTTTGCCCCCCCCCCCCGAAATCGTTTTCTGGATACGGCCGTGACCCCATTTTTAAATTGTTTTAATACTTTTTCACTCACCTTTTTCCAGAAGACACTTAACGCATTCGAGTTGTGAAAACTGAGAAGCATCGTGCAAAGCAGTCTTCCCGTCTAAATTTCCTTGTTCAATATTACATTGCTTTTCCAATAAATATCTATGAAAGTTAAATAATACTTTTATCTAAAAAATCAATTTTTTAGGAGAAAACAGTGTACAATTTTTCAATGTTCTTTCAATTGAATAAGGCGTGATTACTTTTTTAAATCACCTGAGTATTTCCAATTGGCCAAACCGGGCAGCTATATGAAGTAACCCGTCCCCAGTGGACTTCCGGTAAATTTTGTTTATAGAAAAACTATTGTCACATTTATTCAATGCGAGTAAATCTTCAATGTTAGTTTTAACTTCGGAAATTCTATTACGCTGCACTAATTTCAATATAACTTCAAATTTTTTGTTCATTGTGCAAACAAAATGTAATTAATCACATTGATGATGCTAATTAATGTAATCTTATAACTATAAATATATAATAATATAGCTTTTTATTTGATTTCTATTTGTTGGTTTTTGAGTCCTGGTGTGGTTAGGCCTTCCAGGCCAGCACAGCACATTGAGCCCTATGAGCACTTGATACAAATGTGAATAATATTCCCACATTCTCACATTCTCACATTTTCTCTTCTCACTACAATCACAATCAAACTTTCAAACTCAAGTTGCATGTGTTCAATTCATTCAAGTGAGTCAATGAGTGACGGGGTGAAGAAAAACTTTTTAGGAGAAAGCCCAATGCTGAATGCACGGTTCATTTCATGGTATCACAATCACACTACTGTATACTGTATCACGGTGAACATGTTATTTCATTTAATTAATTGGTGGAGGTATATGACATCCCCCTCAGTGCGCACCCCTACTGCATACTGTAATAAAAATGAAGTGGATGTAATGTGCGCTTTAAAATAATTCAGCCTCCTTTTGTTTCATTTAATTTCGTTAATTTCATGTTTATGATTTTATGCTTTAGTTTTATGAAAATAAATAAATATTCACACACTCAAACCGAATAGTCCTCATGCAGAAATTAATATTGGCATTCTTACTTATTGTTAAATAAGTTTTTTGTCGCTATCGTTTATTAACATTAATATTTTTCAGAAGAATCAGTGTATTCCAATTCAACCCGCCCCCTTGAAATCAAAACTTACACAGATAAGAAGTTGTAATTCCCAAAAAGAGGTTATTGTGGCCTGAAAGGACAAAAAATCGCAAACAATTTAACGCTACACGAGAATTTGATGAATTTCATGTCGACTTTGGCCAAAATTGTCTCTTTTTCGCGGTTGTCCCGAGTATTGTTACATAATAATATGTAACTCATTTATAGATTTTGCCCACCCCAAAATCGATTTCTGGATACGGCCTTGATTCGATGTGATTACTCATGTGAATGGAACACCCCCCCCCCTTTGAAAAATCCTAGATCCGCCACTGTAAGTGTCATAATATATGTCTACTGTCTAATACAGAAATCATCAAGAAAGTTGGAATACACAGAGAACTAAACTAAGAGAACTACACTTTTATTTATTTAATACTACCCATAGGTTTTACTTACAAATTCAGATGAATGTTTGTGTTTGCAAGAATTTGCTTGAACTTAAACAAAAGCATACAATGTACTATATTGATCAGCATTTGTATATGATTATTCAAGTTTGACTTTACTCAACACCTTGAATTCTTCCGTGATGTAGTTGGCCAGCGTTTGGGTAGCAGCCAATGTTGGAATTGTAGACTGGTAGGAAAGCACAGCCACCCGGAGGTTGCCTTTGTAGCTCATGCACGAAAATCCTACACCTGAAATAAATTATCGGTAATTGTAGCTGTATAATACTAAGAAACTCATTAGAACCATTAAAATATTTTTTGTACTTTCTTCAAAGTGCACCTGTGTGGGAGTTGACGCAACCAACGCAGACAACGATGTCTGTTACTGGCAGTCCACGAAACTGAATTTCAGTATTGGAAATAGGAAAGTTTGAGTAAAACGCAGTTGTTTCAGCCAAATGGTCGGTGACGAATCTCGACATTTTCCAAAATACCCCGCCCATCAATTTCTGAGCATGGAAATGAGCAAAGGGCAACGTGGAATTCCTAAATAGCTTGAAGTAGTGGTTACATGCTTGCAAACGATCCTGCGGCTCCTTCTCCCCCAAAGGAAATTTAGAGTAGTCGAAAGAACTTAATTCATTAAACAACATTTATTACATTTTTAAATTACATTTAGTCAATCTATTAATTAACAATTTAATGAATCAAATTGTGTTGGAATAATAAAACCTGGCAAATGTGTTGGAATGGAATAATGAAACCGAAGATACACTTACAAATGATTGACGAGTGTTCCTGGGTGACCTGGAAAAGGAATTCCTGTAATAGCGTGGACAATTTCTGGAACTTGAATTTGATTTTCGAGCATGTATTTTCTGAGTGCACCGGTGATGGCGGCACTGACGACGGAATTAAAATTGACTAAATTTGCCTTCATGATTTGTTTGATGAGAGTCACGGGTATTGGGTCACAGATGATGATGAATCGATCCCCGCTCGCTTTCTTTTCTTCCGAATAAAGATCGTTGACATCTCTGGTGTAAGTGAATTCTTCCACGGCTTGGTAGATCATCAGGAAAGGGAAGACCACAAGCTTCGTCATTTGAGTGAGTAAATTTGATTTTGGGTAATTTGGGGCTGGTACGGTCACGTCGCTGTTGCCGACTGTTTTAAGAACGAGGTTGATGAGAGCGTAGCCGTCGGCCAGGCCGTGGTGACTTCGATAAATCATTAGCGTCGTGTCGGTCTTCTGGTTGTAAGACAACCAAAGGTCCCAAAGACCTTGATTCTTGGGCCAGGGACGACACTGCAAATGAGCAATGGCGGAAGACAAGTCTTTGTCCGTCTCAATTTTCTTTGGGTAGTTTCGAATGTGGTTTTCGACCTTGAACTTTCTGTCCCATTTCCAGAAGTAAAAGCCGAAGTAGCTGTAATAATATTGTTGTAGTTCTTTGAACACTAAAGACCCATCAGGTTTTTTCATCCGAAGAACTTCGGTCACTACTGGATTGATTTTTTCCACGGTCATCTCACCTTTCATTGTAATGGTGACGGTGATGTTGGCGCGAGGTCTACCGTGGGGGTCGTCTACACATGCCATCATCGACGCCCCTCCCGACATCACTTCTCCCAGGTCATCGTTGAACTTTGCCAAATACTTCACTATTTCTCGAATTAAGAATATAGGGAGCAGAATCACCAAAAGCAGAGGCGACGCAACACAAACAACAATTGCCTTCAACATTATTCCAAAATCCAATTTCTTCGTTTGTACTTGTAATTTCTTCATCTTGAAAAATATTCTCAATTTCTCTGCAAATTCTTTTCAAACTAAAACTGCGTCTGAAATCTCAGGAGTGATGGTAAATCACGAGTCCCAAATACAGAATAGTGAAAATGATGAAATTCATACTGCAGTAAGAAATGTGCTCTATGCGTTGTAATTTATTCTACTGACTCCATAAATAAATTTTCCATAATAGACGTGTGTTTTCTATAATAGGAGTAACCAGGGGCGTATCCAGGTCATACATTGGGAGGAGGGGGGCTTGAGCAAACCATTGTTATATACGTCAATGCGATTTTTTTTCAAAAGCCAAAAATTGAGCAAAAGGTCAAAATCAATGAAAAAAATTTGGCAAATGTTGCCCAAATTTTCGCAAACTTAGGTCAAAAGCAATGGTTTTTTGCAAAAATAACCTCTTTTTTGGTATTTTGGGAGAAACCTGTTTTTATCTAGTGTAAATTCCAAAAATTTGGAGGGGGAGGGTTCAGCCCCCTAAGCCCCCATAAATACGCCACTAGGAGTAACAGAAAAATGGCAGTAGAATGTTGCATTATCATATTGTACATTTTATTTTATTGGTTGTACAAATACGTGCATGACGCTTAGGAGTAAGTTGTTGGGGTGAAAGGTTTTGAAATTAAAGGTGAAACTGAAAATTGGTTACTCGTTAAAGAGAATGAACAAGGAAGAACGAAAGCTAAATTGGAATAGTTTGAATTGAACAATAAGTAAAATCAAATTGGATTCAAATGGTCAATAAAAATTGCATCTTATGATTAACAATTAACCTCTGCTGACCAGAGGCACATACATCCACGTCACGGTAAGCGATAGTTGTAGCTATAATCTATACGTTCTCTCAGGCGTCTCAGGTAATAAAACAGATAAAATTATGGAATTGGGTACTTGAGTTTCTTTATACCGTCACGGTCTTTCTTAAGCAATCTCATTGCACCTGCAGAACTCATGAATATCTTTAAGGGTCCACTGTATAAATTATTTGTGAAAACTTACAAAAAATTAAAATGTTGTATCACCCTGGTGAATCATAAA
>JAQFYB010004045.1:0-17384 GCA_034694085.1 Pogonognathellus longicornis | reverse complement strand
TGGTTTAGGAGAAGAAGAGAACGGCGTTTACAAACCGTTTTTTGGGCTCTTTTACATGTGTTTCACTAATCCTTCAAATACTATTATATATGTAGATTGTATTGTATGCGTATAAATTACTTTATTGTACGTATATCGTTTAAATAATAATTACAATTGGGCAGATTTATTGATAACGATCTTTGCCAATTACATAGAGAGGTATATTTATATTTTGTATGATATAAAAGTTTTCATTAGGAACACTGGTACATTAAAATCTCTTTAGAAATGCCATGACGTAAAACCAGGAAAAACTGTGAGTGAAACCGAAACGTGAAAGTCCCAGTGGATATGATTTGTGTGTAATGCATCCAGCTCATATCGTCATGTCCTTTCCTTTATATTTCATATTACAATATACATATAAATTGGAAGACATATCCTTGATGGAAAAGTTTTAATTATTTTGTCACTCAATTCAATTCTGGCTATTTTCTCCTTGAGTTTAGATTAAAGTTTATGTCGGGGCAAATAACGAAAGTTGTGTAAATGTCATGATATTCACACACCACACGTGCCACTCCTACCTGTAAATGTTAACCTCAAAAAACTTTGTTTAAGATACACTACAAATAACGTATTGAAATTGAACTACTGGAAACTGTAGGACAGTCATGTGGAAACCTTTACACAATTAATAGGTACAGTGACAAAATATTATAGAGAATCTTACAAAAATCTACTATTTATATACTAGAGATGCGACCGAAAAGGTTTTTTCGTGTTCGAGTTCGTTTCGACAATTTCGTGTTCGGTTCGTTTCAGGTTCGTTACGCCGTACGCTTATGAAAATAATGTTCGGGTTCGGTTCTGAGATAACTGAATTTAAAAATATTTAATTTGAGACTGAGCAGGTTTTTTGTATTCGGTTCGATTCGAACAAATTTCTGTTCGGGTTCGGTGCGGGATTTGCTCAAAATTCTTGTTCGGTATTAGGGGCCAAACAGGCTGAACCAAACACCGAACAAGTTCGGTCGCACCTTTACTATATACGTGCCATTATGTACACATATTTTATTATTTATACCTATTATGTTCTATAAGTAGCTGCTTGTTAAGAATGATCATGAGCTGAAGAGCTGAACAAAACAACAAATTCTGATAAAATCTACAGAATAGCTAGCTTTCGAATAACCGAACCAATACAAATATACAGAATATTTCACAATCATTAATAAAAAGTCATTTCACATGAAATATATACCAAAATCACCGCAAGGCAAATTGTAATTTCAAGTCTTAAGGGCGCACCGTGGTGAAAATCTTGTGAAGGCGAAGAAGCTTTATCAGCTTTCGGAATGCTAGAAGTCGATTTACATATCCCTTTTCCATCAACCTCCCGGGGTACTTGAACGCATTTCAGACCTTGAGAACAAGGATAGTGAGGATTTTCTGGAGGAGGAGGGGCCGTGTTAGTTCCCGTGCAATGAGAATCAATTTCACCTTTACATTCGTAAGCTTCACTGTCCCACTTTTGAGTCAACTTGTACCCTGCAGTTGTATTATCAATATAACCTCTCCTACAGTTACACTTACCATTTATGCAAAATAAACGCGAATAGACATTGCAGATTGTATCTTGTATTGGTTTTGGGAAAGTGTCACACTTTTCTTCATAACTTCTGTAATGTGCCAATGTCCTTGTGTCAATTCTTAATTTGTCAGAAACTTCAACGTTATAACCCAGTGCTCCCTGATGTGAGATCGTAACCAACAATACAGCCATGGATCTCAAGACGAGAAACTTGTAATAATCCATTTCAATGTAACGATTCAATGCAGTGTGCGATGTGTCAAGGATCTAATAACATATATTTGAAAATTAAAGTCATGCCCATAAGGAAATTGAAATAATCCACTTTAAAAAACCTTGTGTAGTAGATGCTTAATTACAGATAGAACCTGTAGTTTCCAAAGTTTCCATCTAGGTATATATAATATAATATACACGTTTGCACTTTGCAATTATGAATTACAGCCCTATGATGTGTACATTTTGAGTATGTACGTATTGATGTATTTAGTTCCACGGGCACAGTTTTAATAAGAAAAATGCATTTACCTACTTTGTTTTAATGTAAAACTGGAACACTGCAGGAAACACACGTGTGTGTTAATTGAACCACCAATATGTACTTCAAAGCCGGAATGTAAGAAGGAATTAGCTAGATATTGTAGGTTTCAAAATCATGAATGTGTGTGTATCGTTCAGCGGCAATGTAATGAGAATGACTGTTGTTTTGTTATGTACATACTGATTGATTTTAATACTTAAAATGGTCGTGCAATTGTTTTTAAAGTATTCTTCTATTCATGTAGAGATATGAAACAAACTTATATAATATTACATACTCATTAACAGTTGAACTACCAGCTCCTGTGTTACATCAAGATTTGATTACATTGATTATGCAAATATTATAGGGTACAATACATACCAATATGTCTACTAGGTATTAAAGCACCTTAGATGCATAGTGTGGTTGTGATGTTAATACGGGGAAATACAATATGAGTCGTTTTTTATTACTGTCTAGTTTAGTTAGCTTACTTTATACTTTCAGGACTTGCAAAATGCATTGTATGCGTATGTATGCAACCTAAGTACAATTCTACTAGAGAATATGAAACAAGCCATATCAGGCGCATATGACTCATCGGTGGAATTCACACTGTTGTGTTTCATTTAAGTATTTGTACTTCTTACTGTGTTATTTATGCATAATAATTGTTCAATTGTGAAGCAAAGTCGTTAAGTTTTATATTTTTATTGATTTATATACATCTGCTCTTTGAAATCACTCACTTCACAAGAATGTAGTAATTTGAGAATTACACTTCCGTGACTGGACGCTTAGCTAACCATTTCTTGATGTCTGGAAGGTTAAAAATTCTTTGTTGGTGGGCCTTTATGCATGGATAGTTTTCTAACAGCGGTGTGCCCATATAATCTTCAAACAATTCAGTAAAATGGGCCAACAAGAAATCCACCCATGTCACTCCACTCCCGACCAAATACGTTTCACCATTTGCTTTCAAATCAGCGTTGATTGGAGCGAAGAATTTTGGAACGGTCACAGTAAGAAAATTCTCTTTGCGTGCAGCTTTTCGTGTTTCATCCTCTGCATAGTATACAGTCTCCGCATCTACAAGAGGCGATAAGGAATAATTATATAAATATGCAATGAAAGTTAATCTTTAAAAAATATAACCTCTAAGACTTGAAAAAATATATATTATGTACAGAGTAATAAAAGGTTGGATATTTCAAAATCAATGGAAATTAACCTTTAAGTAAATCTTTGACGCAATCCGCATACTCGTCGCATTTGTACGCCTCGATATCGTTCGCTCCCACTAAATTATACTTTTTAGCTAGGTAACGAGCTATAGCAAAGGATTGGGTGAACGTTACTCCTGCAACATCACGGTCTTCGAGTGTCGGCAGGACACCATACGGAAAGTCTGTCATTGTCAAAGTTAGAAGCATTACTTAATAGCAGTGAAATAATTGCCTTTTGATAGACAGTCCAAACATGTAAATACAGAAGTATTTTCGTTTTGTGCAATGTGCATTTCAAAGAACCATTAGAATTTACTTGGCTTTATGTTTGGCCAGTTCTCTTCTTCAACTCTCACATCTTCGAAGTCTTCCTTGACGTATGACAAAATAAGGCGAATTGGTTCGCACAACCACTTCGCGTCGAAATAAGTCAACTTGTATTTTGAAGAACCGGAACCAGCCATTTCTTTTTCAAATAAGAAATTTTTTGGAAGTTAATTAAAACATTACATTCAAAAACTAAAACATTTTACAAAATTATTTAAAATTATACAATACGCTAAATAATAAACTGGTAAAGCATGTGTAACAAAGTAGCGTCAGTTGTTGGGGTGTGTTGAGACGAGACACTTTGTAAGATATAGTCCATTCTGGAAAAAGTGCACTACCAGACAGACAGCCTCCCAAACCATTTCTATAAAGTATCAATTTTTTCTGAATTCCCCCCACCACTAATCTCCATCAAGTGACTCCCCCCCCTACCAACCCATGTGGTATAGGCATATAGTGTTAAAAGTGTAGTAGATATACATAAATAGTTCAGTCTTGGAAAAGTCCACAGACAGACAGATCATTTCTAATAATAGCTGACGCTACTAATTAATAGTCCACACCCGATAATATTATACCATGGCCATCTGGATTTATGATCATGACTTATTTATAGATATTCTTCTAGATAAAAGTTTTCTTTAGTGGGCAGGGCACTAGGACGTGACATGACGTACGTACATATGGTGGGGACTAACAGGCTAAAATGGTGGAGACCTCCCCCTTCCTCCTCGAAAATCCTAAAAAATAAAACTGCTTGAATGAACTTGACGCTCTTTAAGTCGATTTTGGCCAGTGTGATCATACCGAAACTTTTAGCTCACATGCATTGGGATTTTGCCCTCGTCAGCCACGATCATCAATCAATTTTTAGCTCCTCAGGAACAATTTTAATACGGAATCATTATTGGTTCTCAAGCATCTTTTTGATTTCTGGGAAGTATTTACTGAATAAAATAACAAATTCTTATAAAAAGCTACAGACAGAATAGCGAGGTTGTTCTTTCCAATCGAACTAATCGAAGCAAAAGAAATATACAATCATAAAAAGAGGTTTGCCATTCAGGACAAAATAATATATTTTTGGGATTTCGGGGGAGGCAATTTCCCCCTTGCCTAATGCCTACCCCCTGAATACGGCTATACAGCAATTGTAATCAAGTAACTTAGTAAATTGCGTTGTAATATCAATATAACCTCTCCTACCCTACAGTCACACTTACCATTTTTGCAAAATAAACGCGAATAGACATTGCAGATTGTATCATGTATTGGGCTGTCACACCTTTCCTCATAACTTCTGTAATGTACCAATGTCCTTGTGTCAATTTTTAATAATTTGTCAGAAACGTCATTGCTATATCCCAATCCCAGTGTTCCCTGATGTGAGATCGTAATCAACCATACAGCCAAGGATCTCAAGGCGAGAAACTTGTATTCCATTTCAAGGATTCAATGCAGTGTGAGATGTGACAAGTCTGTCAACGATCTAATAATTCAAAGTATGAGTAAGTAAGTATCGGAGAGGCTTGCTTCCCTGCACAGTTACCCAGGATTCAGTTTTTATATCCCTGCAAAGTTATCAGAATACAGATTTTTTGTACCCCTGCAAAGTAACTAGAATGCCGATTTTTATATCCCTGTACAGTTACCAGAATTTAGGTTTTTTCTATTCCTGCAGAGTTACCAGAAAATGCGTTACTATCGCACATGAAGTTACACGGAAGGGGAATAGAATGAATGCCCCCAAAATCAAACAATACATGAGAAAAGCCTTTAGCAAAATTCCGTCGCTACACTGCACTGCCCTGGTGCTGACAAAAGTTCGTTCACCCATACCCACCTTTGAGGCAACTTGACATAGGAGGTAATAGGTAATGTATTATCTTAACTCAGGGTGCCAAGGTCTATCTAAGGCAAATAAATGGACCTGACATCTTAGTCGACTTTTTTTCTCATCCTCAAAGATATCCCTCATACATGGAAACTACTGGATAAAAAAATTGTTTTTAATGGTGGTGTTTATAATTTCATAAACTACCGTAGTACTCTCTCTATTAAAAGCCGGTACCTCTAATAAACGCCGGCCTCTACTATATAATGAACGCCGGGGCTAAAGTGAAAGCTCCACACTAAAATACATGGAGTCCCATCCTGAAACACCATTAAGACGGGTGAAAATAAAGGCTGCAACTGTTAAACGCCGGGGACTTTTATTAGAGAGAATACGGTAATTATCAAAAATGTGGACTTGCAGTATTTTGTAACGCTCAGACAGCCTGTATATAGCCGCTTCAAGAGGCAGCATAATAATATCTGGAGCTGAAGGTCGCAAGAAAGTTGTGCCCATCTCTGACTTCCTTGCCTTGAGTTGACTGAATATAATATAATACATTTTGCAATAATTGATAATTATTATAAACTGCTTACCTGAATCAGTTCACTTAGCAGTGAAAGTTTGTGTGGTTCTTTGGTCAACTGTTTACTTGAACGATGGCTTTCTCAGATATCAGAATCGTATTCTCTTTTAAATAACACTTATTGATGATTTCGGCAACTCGATAAAATGTAATGATGAGAGTGCTGGAGAGATTATTGAATAGAGCGTGGTAAATAATGGCCTTGACCTTGACTTTCACCAAGAAAGTTAAACTTACTCAAACCTAAACACATTAAGCAATAAAAGTACTCACATCTAGCGCACTTTCTGCATCGCAGCTTAAAGTGCATAACTGCACACTGTGAACTGTGAAGTAAGCAAATGCAAGTTCTGCAAGTATGCAATGCAAGCCACCGTTACTCTTTTGCATTTAGGTATTACCTATATAATAATGTACTATTTTAATTTTAATTATTCGAATTGACATAAAAACTCGAGAACAAAATTACGAACATACCATAGTTCTCCTGTGCATCATTTAGGAGCTGAGTTATACACCCTGAAAATTAAGGTTGTTTTGCAGTATTTTTTGTACGTTTAGAGATACGAGACAAACTTGAACTACCAGATCCTGTTACGCTGTTACATCAATATGCAATAGTCTCAAGATATCTCCAACGTATTATTATGGAAATATCTTGCAATAGGCTATTACTTGCCTAGATGCAATTATGCAACATAGTTTAGGATATAATTAATACATATTATCGTAGCGTACGCTACGCTATTACCTTATACGAATTAGTATTGCTAATAATTCGGAAATAGGTATGTACATAAATATGAACCGTCATTTTTTATTAGTCTAGTTTATTTAGCTTACTTTATACTTAATTTCGGGACTTGCAAAGTGCATATAGTATGCAACCTGAATGAACCTTAGGTACAATTCTAGAGTATACGAGCAATTTAAACCAAGACAGTTCGGGTTCATTCCCATGGTATGACTCATCAGTGGAATTTACATATTATTGTGTTTCATTTAATTGTATCTGTGTTATCCATAATATTTGTTTAATTGTGTAGAAAAGTCGTTAAGTTTTTATGCTTTTATTGATTTCTACACATCTGCTCTTCGACATCACTCACATGGCAAAAATGTGTGTAGTAATTTGAAAACTATAATTCCGTGGCAGGACGCTTAGCTAACCATTTCTTGATCTCAGGAAGGTTAAAAATTCTTTTTTGATGGGCTTTTATGCATGGGTAGTTTTCCAACAGCGATTTTTCCATATATCCTTCAAACAATTCAGTGAAGTGGGCCAACAAAAAATCTGTCCATGTCAATCCACTCCCGACCAAATAAGTTTCACCCTTTGATTTCAAATCAGCGTTGATTGGAGCAAAGAATTTTGGAACGGTTACTTTAAGAAAATTCTCTTTACGCGCAGCCTTTCGTGTTTCATCCTCTTCATAGTAAACAGTCTCCGCATCTACAAGAGGCGATAATGTGCGAATAATTATGCAATGAAAGTCAATCATATTAATATAATGATGTTATATACATGTGTATAATGTATTACTGAAAATAACATGAAAATAAATAATAATATATGTAAGCACAATAAAATGTTGGGTATTGCAAAATCAATGTAAAGAACCTTTAAGCATATCTTTTACACAATCAGCATACTCGTCACATTTGTAAGTTTCGATATCGTTCGCTCCCACCAGATTATACTTTTTAGCCAGATAACGAGCTATAGCAAAGGATTGAGTGAACGTTTTTCCTGCATCACGGTCTTCGAGTATCGGCAAAACACCATACGGAAAGTCTGTCATGGTAGAAATAACGTTAAACACTTGTAATAAATATCCAAACTGTCAAAAATGTAATGTACTTTTACTTTCTTTTTATGACATAGATTTTTATGCATTTCAAAGAACTGCTTAGAATGTGTACTTTGCTTTATGCTTGGCCAGTTCTCTTCTTCATGTCTCACATCTTCGAAGTCTTCTTTGGCGTATGACAAAATGAGACGAATTGGTTCAGCCAACCACCTCGCATTGAAATAAGTCAACTTGTACTTTGGAGAACCGGAACCAGCCATTTTTAAGATTTTTTTCTGTACCTGGCATTTTTAAAAATTACATTAAAAAATGTAATTAATAATTAACAAAATTTTAAATTATACAATAATCCTAGCCTCCCCCCGAAATCTCAAAAAAAAATTGCCAAAAAAAAATCCATTAGAGTGTAAAAATCTTAAACTTTTCGTCCTGTGAGTGAATTTGATGCTCTTACATTGATTTTGACTTTTGACCCACCCGTTCATAGACACACATAATAGCTCACATTGGGATTTTGATCCCATCGAAATCAATTTTTGTATACGACCTTGAAAGAAGATTTTAGAATTTTTATTAGTTACCTGAATCAGTTACGTTGTTACGTAGAAGCAAAAGAGTTTGTGTGGTTCTTTGTCGTGTACTTTGACGAAGGCTTTCTCAGAAGTGCTATACGCTATCAATAGCTATACGCTATACTCCAATAACTTTTATTGATGATTTTGACGATTCGAATTTATCCGTTTGTCGGAGAAAGAAAAAATGATTTAGCTTTAACGACTTTTTATGTAGGTAACTAACGATGTAACGAAACTAGAATAGTCTGGAAAGTGTTCTATAATTGATAATGTTTATGTCTCTACTCTACCTATGCATATTTATTATTGGATAACACAGTAATAGTGTTCTTATCTGTAAGTGCTGGAGAGATAATTGAAATAGAGTGTGGTAAATAATGGCCTTGACCATGAAATTAAACTTGCTCAAACTTAAATACTCTTTTGCATTATTTGTATCCATACTATTGACTATGGAAGTTCAAATACGAAGAATATTAATTACCTAATACATTTACTTCGTTACACGTTTACAGCCTCTACTCAACCTTAAGTCTATTTTCCATTATATTGTACAATGAAAAATTTTCAATTATATTGTACAATGAAAAATTTTCAATTATATTGTACAATGAAAATTTTTCAATCAAACCACTCACAGGCACGCATGTATGCTCTGAAAGTTATAAGTCTTTCAAGATATCACAGTAATAACGACTGCCGGAAATCCGAAAATAACGTTTTCCAGTTTCCGTAACATATTTTTGTAATTTTAGTACTTTACTTTTACAAATATGGTTTATGATGCAGAAAGTGCGGTTTACACTCAACATACATTAATACAATCTAAAATTGCATCGGTATTTTCAAGGCTGTATCCAGAATTCGATTTCGTGGAGAACAAAGTGGGCATTTTGATATAAAACCAGCATTTAATTTTTGTGATTTTTTGAACCTCTAGGACAAAAAAACCTTATCTGAGATTTCGGGAAAGGGGGATTTAATTGCCCGTTTGCCAGCCCCTGAATACGGTTTTTTACATAATTTTAGCCCTATTATATAGGTAATGGTACTGCTTTGTGAACAAACCATAGCTATAGTAAGAGAGGCTGCAGATTACATGAAAATAATTATGTCTAATAGCAAAATCAATCATTTCAAAATCTTTATTTATTTCACAACTATTATTGAAGATGATTTACATTTTATTTGTCTCACGAATATAGCTAGTATCAGTACAGTATGAGTACAGCTACTATATAGTATACATGAGAAAATATGCGAGAGTTATAGCTACTTACCTACCAACCTACATATACAGTTTTGATACAGTAAGCTTAAACAGAATGCAGTTGTTATGTTGTTGTTGTATAGGCATAAATGTTTAAAATTACAGTGTGAATTAATACAACAAGTTTTATGGATTTACATATGTATTATGTATGTACTTATAATGAAATAACCTATCTTTCTATGTACATCATAACATTTTTGAAGGAGTGTTTGATTCCCGTTGATAACAAGAAATTGAGTTCCTACTGAATTAGACAATTAATTGTAAGGTCATCTGACTAGTCAAAGCTCTAAATTGAGTTTCTACGTACATAATAAACTATAGAGTGGTTCTAAAGAAAATGAATATTGGGAAACAGACAACAAAGTGTTAAAGTGAAAACAATAGCATGAAGCTGCCCAACATGAGTCGCAGAATGAGATTTGGATTCTGGAGGAGGAGAATCGTCATTAAAGTAGTTTTGTTGATACTTAACAACAAAAGGAGCTCTGCACACTCCGATTCCCACCAATGACGAATCAAGTGGATCTTCTTGGACACACATAAAATTCTTAATGCATTCCACGTGTATTTTGTTAGGTGGTGGAGGATTGTAGTTGGTGCCCGTGCAGCTTGAACCCGGAATGGCCAAACATTTCTTTCTCTGTGAATCCCATTGCATTTGCAAGTCTCTTACTCCTGGCATATTGCTGACAACTCTTCCGTAGCACTGGCATTTTCTCTCCAGGCATCGCAAATGAGCATTGTAATCGCACTCTTTTTTATCCAAGCAAGTCTCACCGTTCAATTTCAGTCCAACCAAGCTTCTTCTCATAGCACTTAAGTTTCCAACATTTTCCAAAGCAAGACTTTCAGTTTGCCTCAAGTACAGTGAAGAAATCAATATGAGAGCAAACAGCCCAGTACAGCGATTTCGGAATAGTAAAATGACGCCAGTTGAACCATAGGCAAGGCTGTTGTTTCTACCACGATTATTTTTTGCCAAAACCATTTTCAACTGCCCTGCCAATTTATAAATACGCACGAATACTACACATAAGGTTCAAACCCCTTTTGTGATTCCACGATTCACTACTTTTGCATTTACTGATCTATCAACCTACACTTGGGCAAACAAAAGAAACTTTTTCTTCCTCTTATACCAAATTGGCAATCGAAAACATAAAACTGTAGTCTTCTTCCGCAGTAGTGGCTATAGTATAGTGTATTCAGCAAGAACATTTGCTACCAAACTCCCAAACCTATTCAAAGTGAATACTCCGAACACGAGTCTAACTGGCACTTTATACGCGAGAGTAACGTGTAGCAGCACATGCATAGAGATCAAAAGTTTTATACAACTTGACACATTTCTGATTCAATGAACTCAATACAATTTAACGAATGGAAACTTGAGAATTCGTACCAGGTATATATATGAGAGAGAGAGAGAGACTTGAGAACATTATGTGTACCTGGGTTCATGCAATTGTTCCTAAATGTTTCTCTAAGCTATGCAATCAATAGTTGATAGCAATTTCTGTTGTATGTAGCTGTCTGTGACGTGATCGAAGCAGAAATGGAGGTTGTCGAATTAAAATGTGTTGAACATCGAGGAATCGGAATTACTATGCAATTATTTAAGTTTTCCCCTTTGAGACACACGAAACAAACCACTCTCTTGTCCAACGTCCACTTGTCTGTAGTAGCAACAAGAATTGAAATGAAAATTTCTAGCTTTTATTTTGCCCTGTGGTGCGTAGCAGCAGTGCGTTGCGAATCGTAAATTGGCCTTTGTAAAGCAGTCGTTTGCTTTCATAAAGCATAAAAATCACACACAACAAAAAAAAAGTCAGTGAATAAGACACGACTCACATGGCAGTTAATAATAAATGATTTTCAACTGGTAACTTTGCACAGGTAGGGGTGATGCACAGAGATAGTGTCCTAAGTATATTATTATTGCAGGTAGACGCGTAGAAGTGTAAAATTATAATAAAAAGTTGACATTCATTCAAATGTTATACAAGAAGTTTCCCATAGCCTTTGCGTTGCATACATGCTGAACACATACAGCCCCCATCCATGGTTACGTTCCACTTATTTTAAAGTGGCAGTTGGATTCAGAGAATTATACTCAGCAGACAGGTATGTCAAGTCAAGTCAGTCAAGTTAGCTCTTCTGCAGAAACATTGTCTTTTCAATTTTTAAAGTTTATTTCAAGAATGAATGAAATATTATACTTCTCATCAAGTCATACATAGTCATAGTGTACTACTAGGTGTGTAAAGGCGCTTGGGTATTTAATACTACATATTTTATTATACCCAAGCTCAAAGTTGAGCTTGTAATACTGAATTGTTGATGTGTATGTAAATGTATGTACCTAATAGTTGTATTATATTCGCTTTCGAGACTGTCACCCTGTGTATAGAGAGTCGCAAGCAGCATTTCAATCCACATATTCACTCGTGCACTCGTGCTCTTTGTATTGTGGCTCGTCCTCTCCTCAATGCCTTTTTGTTACGTCCACATGTTTTATTTCCAGAGCACTCAGAGCAGGCATATTAATGAGATTTTATTTAATAGTATACTTTTCAATGTAGTTATCTAACTGATGTATCTATGTACCTATATTATGTTTTTTCTCTACACACTCTCATAATACAAAAGTGCACATTACATTATAATTAAATCCATCGAATTTAAAAAATCGTTATTGTACCTATACTATATAACATGTTAAAAAATCTTTGTAGTGGGATATTTATCCTGTGTTAAGCTGAAGGCCCAAATGTAAGTATTATACAGACAGAAGGTTCATTCATTCGTGTATTAATGTTGTTTTGTAAGTGCATATAGTAATTCACTCAGTATTATCAGTGCTTTGCTGCTTTTGTTCTGTTCTCTCGTTTGCTTATGGCACCAGCACCACATTATAATATTTTTTTGGAAAGAAATAAAAACGAGAGTTCTCGTTCGTTCAACAACAGCACAATGAGCAGATTCACATGAATGCTTTTCAAAACAAAGACTCGTAATTGTGATGTGACATTAATTAATTGCATCTCATATTGAAGTGCCTACATGTGCCAACTATAACCTCAACCTTTCGAATGTGTGTAAAAGTTTTGTTTTGTAATACAATAACATTAGCTTTATATATACAAAGGGTAGTTATGTTTTTCTGCAGAGATTCTCACACTCTCTGCTTCTTCTCCTTGCTCTTAATTAACTCTTAATATTCATAGCTTTAACTAAAGCTGAGATTGGTTTTGATAATGAAAATTGCTTGGTAGGAGAAACAGTAAAGTGCTTTAATAATTCAGTTTTAGTTATTCAAAAGAATAATGTTTTTATTTTAGTGCAAATATGACTAAAAGCTAAGTATGTCTTAATAATTCAGTAAGTCATTCTGTGACTGTTAGTTGAAATAATAATGGCATAATTTTAAAATCTCATTAACAATTAACGCCACGACACATGTAACCCTCTCTTGCAACTGCTGCTCATTGCGATTTAGTATACCTACTGTAGGCCTACCAAAATAAATGGTTGCACTATAAACTATCAAGTCTCAAGTAAACAGAGAAAATGAGCAAGAGTTAAAAAAATTACAACTATTATTGTGAGATAATAAAAGATAAAGGTAATCTGCAATACAGACAGAATATTTATAACTTTATAGGTAACACTTTTTGACTATGTAACACCTTAACAATACACTTTCAGTAAAATATATATTACTAAGTGAAAAGGGTTACTGATATGAAATTGTAGGCTAGGTACAATACAACATAACTATAAGTACCGACTATAAACTGAATTTGAAGCTTGAAATACTTAATTAATATATATTTCATTCATTCAAAAGCTTAATTTGTATTTATTGTGCCTGTCAGATTGTTAGAGTAAATGTCAAAATGAGCATTACTTCCCTACACCGAAAATGTCATCTCAATACGAGACTGCTAATAAGAAAGATTACAATTTATCACAGTCGTTTATTTTTATTAATTTCCACAATCTTTCTTTCACAAAATACTCACAATACATCAACTACTATAATTGATAATAACAATGCAACTTTAAACATTGAATCTAAACAAACATTTACTAGCAGAACAACAATCTATCGGATATTTTTGCATCGGAAGTCTGAACCACTTACTTAATACAAATCACAGGTTAAAATTTTGTTTCTGTACAAATTATACATGAAAATGATTTGTGTATGCAATTATGTAATATAGGTAATTAAAATTGAACAAGAAAATCTCAACTGATTATAATAGACATGGGTTAATCATGAAAGATTTTAATTGTACTAGTTGAAAGTATATAGTATATCTACATATAGCACATTTAAATATTGTATTTTAAAGGTATATTCAGTAGAAATTCATTAGTGAGACAACAAGGATCAAAGCTGCAAAAACCGAAACAGTATTAGCTGAAGCTGTAGACGGGGTTGTTTGTCCGGGAGGTGCACTTGTAGTAGTAGTTGTTTCCGAGGTGGTGGCGGGAGGTGTGGTTCCTTGTTGCAAATCTTCTTTACAGTATCCTACTCCCATAGGCAATCCTAGAACTTGGACACAATGTACAGGAGAAGGTTCACAAGCTTGTCTTTCAGAAACCGAGGCTGGACCATTTTGAATGCATTCATTGTGTGTAACACATTCGATTCTTTTGATTGACAACGCTTTCTGAGATGGAGGAAGGGGGTTCTCTGCAGTTCCAACACAGGCAGAACCAACTTTTCCGATGCATTTCCCTCTTTCAGCATCCCATTCCAAGTCGTAATTGTGTAAGTGACTAATTCGTCCTGAGGCACAAGAGCATCTTTTAACAGCCGTATCTGTGGTAGAACAAATGAGTCCGACAGCAGGATCACAGTAGCGGTTCTGGTCACATTCTTGTCCATGCAGTTGCAAAGGTCTTGGTGGAGCAGCACAAAACCCGACTCCGAGTGGCATACCTTCAATTTGAACACAGTGTGATGCGCCCGTGTTGACTCCGATACATCTTATTTGTCCGGATGGCAAGACATTTTCGCTAGTTCCTATACAGGCAGAACCCAACTTTGCCTCACACGAGCGACTGAGTTGGACCCATTCCAAATCGTATGCATAGTGGTTATTCAACGGCCCATCAGAGCAAGCACACTTTTCGTCTGTACAAATTAGACCTGCATTAATTAAACAGTGCTCCGTGGCACTGCAATTTTCTCCATGCAAACGACCCGTTTCCTGAGCAGAATTAGATGGAATCATCAATAACACGACCACCGCGATGACATATCCCAGAATCACTAACTTTGACTTCATTTTCTAAACTGTTAGAAATATCAACATGTTAGACTTCACTTTAGTGCTAAAAATAGTCCAGTAGTAAATAAAATGAAAAATCATAATTGAATTTTTGAGAATAATAGAATTATTTATGGTTTCACTTACCTTTGTCGTTCGTGCAGGAACTTTCAAAGCTGCTGCGATAGAATTTGAAAATAACCTTAGGTTTGATTTATATTATTGAAGTGAATATTCGTTAATTCTGTTTTTCTTTGTCAACTTCAAGAAAGATGAGATCCTTCAGAGTGTGTCTGTGCAAGACAGTTGTTAAAAATGCCGAGCTTTGCCAAAAAGCGACAGGGAAACAATGACCCGAATATCTGACAGAGCTGAGTTGAGCAGTGATAGAATCAAAAGTAGACAATTGTAAACTGTACATAGCCAAAAGTATTATGAGGAATTTCGTCATATGATATGTGTAAAGGTATGTAGTGGTTCAATCTATAAATATATAAAAGCTGGATGTAGCGTATAATTAATATACATAGTAAGTCTACCTTTGCATTGCACTACTAAATAATTCTGTAAAGCCTTCCTAAGTAAGCAGTAGCAATCGTATATTATATACCCAGGTATGGCATCACAAAGTCGGAACATGTCTATTACATCAAAGTGAATGCGTATGTAGTCTTTACTTGGAGTTTTAGGTATGTTCACCACATAGGTATATAAAATTTGCATATAGGACATTCTAATACATGTGATCGTTGAATAAGGATAAGGGTGAATCTTTTGTCTATAAAATAATACTAGGGAAGCGTATAGCGTACCAAATCAAGGTGAAGGCTTTGATGCAATTAACAGTAGGCATGTTGCAAAACATATCCATGCATGGCTTACGGCATTTCATGCCAAAAGGTATATTTAGACAAGACAGGTAGCTATAATATTATGGCATGTAACAAATCTGTACTGAATACATGCTACTAATATGCGCAGGCAGCCACAAGAATATATAGCTTTCCTATCAGTATAGGGAAAAATCTAGTGCCACAAATTGCAACATCTGCAGATATGAAATACGTGTGCTACGTAATTTATTGTAGCCCAATCCAACTTTGTTTTTTTGTATTTTGAGTAATCTATACGTATTACCGATAAAAAATTTGATTGTTCTGTTTCCAGTATTGCGCTTACCTTAGGGCTAAATCCAGAGCAAGCAATGTATGTAACTATGCAGCCTGTAACAGCTTAAGACAAAGATTAGAAGTATAATAAATGTATAAAAGTATAATAAAATCCAATACAATTTTGTTGATAATGACAAATTTCAGCAGGGATTTCTGTGAAAATTGAAACTGTTCTGATTTATCACATTTAACTTTATCAGCTCTAATACAACTAACAAGTAAGTCATAAAATTCTGCGTAACAGGGAACTAAACAATGGCAGAATAGCATACCTAGTTCAGTTGAGCGATAGGGCGTATTGTTATGTATTAGACAATTCAATGTGTGAATGTGTGTTTAACAATATACCTACATAGGTATTAGGTATTATATTAGTTACTTAGGTATAGCATATGTATTATACAAACTTGTACTTCGCATGTATGAAGCTCACCGAGCGAATTCCTTGCATTGTTTCTTGTAATTGATGCACAAACAAAGTCATAAATATATAAAATTAGTTCCATAAATATTTACTTTCAATACGACCTTTTCTTGGAAGTGTCAACAAGTGGGTATTGATACTTAATGTACATATTATTTAATAGTTGAATAATAATACATAATATCGGTAAGCATGATTGCATACAATGGTAGGTTTATGTACCTATAGATCTAAAGTGAATGGATGTATTGCGTACAAATACTAAAACTCATTGTTCATGTACGTCACTTGATCGTTGAATTGAAACTGTGTGATATAAATATTTGGATATTGATTGATTTCAGGTTATTCTAGTTTCTGTTTTTATTTTTTGTTGTTTAATGTCAAGTTGTTATTGTCATTAACATTGAGCTATGCAAATAATGTTAGCAACTCACATGTTTTTAGTATTTGTGGAATTGTACATCACATAGTGCATAGTAGATGAGACAGGGTAGCCCACAAGATAAAGAGCAGATAGTAGAGAAAGTAAATACCTACAGATAAGCTAGTACATACAGATATAAACATAAATCAACTACAACATAAATCCGGCAATCAATTAGGAAATTACTATTAAAATTAATACCAGTATTACATAAATGAAGTCACTGAGACATGAGATTTGTCGGCTTGCCATTGTTCTATACTAATAATCAGGGATCGGAAAAATATTTTTTTAAAAACCTCAAATATGTACCTAATATGTTCGAAAAAAGGTACAAAA
>JAQFYB010004044.1:0-17385 GCA_034694085.1 Pogonognathellus longicornis | reverse complement strand
AGCAGGTGCTCTGTCTTGAATCATCAAGACTGAGCACCGGGGTGTTCAAAAAGGGTGCTCTGTCTTGATTGAGGTATATAATCTCTATATAATATGTAAATATGTAGTTGTTGGTTTTATTAGTGGTAGATACACACGCGTTAAAACTCGTGAGAACTAAATTCCCGTTATAAACTCCAACAAACACCGAACCGAGTCCCTGTAAAACCACTTCTCTACTCAAGGAGACCACAATAATATTACTGTTATTTTATTACTAACAGATCTTACAGCTACAAACACATCCATAATACTTATGTGTGCACTTTGTGTTGCATACCTATTTAAAAGTAATCCAGTAACTCAAGGGCTGAGCTGCAAAACAGTCTGTTTGTTTCTTACGAAAACTTAAGGTACAGCCAACAAGTATTCTAGTTAGGTATAGGTACCTACTAGTACCTATATAGTTTCCTTCAAGAATGAATCAAATCGATTATATTAGGTACCAATGCACTTGAACGATTTCTATGATTTCTTCTACTAACAGCATGCTACTGAAAAGCTTACGAACACTTCATAATAATTTATGTTTCGTACATGTCTCAAAGAAATCTAAAACCCTGACTGTTTTGACTATTAAAAGAAACATTAGCTACAACATTATGAATGCATCCGTAGTTAATACATAATTTGACGATTCAGCTTTGATCGCGTATTTCACACTTACAAGTTACAAGTTATTTAAACTATCGTCTTATGTTCAGCCTGAGAAAGTTGGAAATGTCTGTGAGTGAAAGTAGAGGAGCGTGAAAGCTAAAATAAAAGTTTCACGTTTAAGTTTCGACTGATGAATGAGAGTTCTGAGAATGAACGAAATGAATGTAGTCAACTGTTAATTATTAGACTGGCTTATGGCTGTCAGGTTAAAGTAGTTCCACAAGTCATCTTTATTTAATGCAGAGATATGAACAATATCGCCGAACTCTTATAAGCAAAGAGATTTTACTCGAAACATAAAAGCCACCCCGTAGCTAGTCTAGTTAGTAGTTAGAAGGTTTAAATCTCAGAAATAATTTTATCCCTGCAACATTCATGTAGTAGATATTAGAGACTAGAGGTATATTATATTACACTCATCAAGTTTTATATCTGTAATGCCAATAGCACGCTTGATTCAGTAACAAAATTCCGTGTCGCATTTAAACATTAACTCATGAGCAGTCAAATGTGACTGATAGCAAAGATTAGCTTCATATCCAAAACCAGATGCTCAGATGGCGAATGTACTATGATCTAAAGCCACGATTTAGCAGAATAATCAATGTATTTTACATAATATGTATATAACATATATAAGTAAGGTAATTACTAAATAAATTTTGCTTTAAACCAGCTAAGTCTTTGAGCAGATGAAACTAAGTACAACATATTCAAAGTAGAAAAGTAAACTAATAAAGCTATAAGGCGGAAGAAAACAAGTTGCATTTAATTGTGAATTCTGTATTGCCTTTATGACATGACGTAACTATAATATATTCAGTGTCTACACTATATCATGTATAGATACAAAAACTCAAGATTCAACTAACAAAGCAGTTTATGTCCGCATTTGGATTAAATTTCGAAATAGTAATGTTACAGATATCAACACAGTGTAAATATGGTGTATCGGTGTATGTACTAGGTCACCTTCAGAAGCTTGGTCGAACAAACTCACCACTCAGTGCGCACCGAGCAGTAGCGTACGGTTACCAATTTACTCAATGTTTTAATTTCTCGAGTTTATTGCTTGACGACAAAATGGGAGAAGCATCTTATCGTTTTAGCAAAGCAAAAATGAAAAATCTAAGTCTTTTCAGTTTACTTTAACCTTTTTCTCGTACAACCATATAAATTATGCCAGTTTTTGCTACTTTGAGTCAAAATCGATTCATCTTGGAATTTCACAAAATATTTACCGTTAAACTACCTAGAGATAATAGAAGAATAAATTTTATTCGCCTTACAAATATTTTACATTGTGTTCACACCACACGACCCGCAATAGTAGGTAAAACCAGCATGTCATTTTGGAGTAGGTACTAATGTGAATAATGTTATTCAGTATTGTTATAAATCCCTATATAAGAAAGTAATAGTAATAAGTGCTCTTTAACACGGAATAAATATTACGAGTGAGTATGCAATTATTAATGAAGGTACACTAGAGATTGTCTATTTAATTTGGGATACATAAATATATCTTTCATTTGAACGTATCAGAAAGCTAAAAGACAAATTGGAGATGTGCTAAAATCACATCTCTGCTTCAGCAATTTGCGAATCCAATTCCCAAATGCACAAAAGAGTTGCTCAATAGATGCGGAACAGATGTTGCTAATGATTACTAAATGTAAGTATTTTGCTTGAGATGTAAATGAAATTGGTGAAGCGGATAACATAAATATGGAGCTCACCTAATTCACATTATACACTTCAATGAACTCATTCTAAATTGTTGTCAGTCAGTGTGTGTTAGTTGGTTGGTAGTTAGGTTCTTCTGCTTCTACACGTTGCACCATTCATGCATGAGCTGTTAGTTTCGTTCAGAGAAACGATATCCGAGAATGAATTTAGTGTATATTTATAAATACCTTTGGGGGTTTTATCTAGGAAATAGGAAGCTTGTTGAGTAGTATAGTAATTGTGTTGAGTTTGAATAATGGCTAAATCTGTGGACTGTGTGGCACTGTACACAAATGTATCATTATTTACTTTGGCAATAAAATCATTTCACATATAGTGTGTGCGTATGTTATTATTAGTAACTAACTATTAAACTACAAGGATGAGGTGCTTTTCAATAGGAACTAGCATAATTAGAGAAAATTAAATAGCAGCATGATGCGATACACCCGTTATCGCACTAATAAAGAGCTTTTTCAGCTAATTAACAGAATATATGTATATAAGTAGATCCTACTGAGCCCAAATCCGGAATATTTTCTGCTTAGAAAGTTCTGTATATATTTTCCCTGGGAATCACAGATATTATATACAGCTTTTTTCAAATCCCAAATCTCATGGGCGCCATGAATCATCTTTGAATAGATTTAATGTAGCTATATTGTTCAATCACAACTTCCATCTCGTTAATTTGCATCATAAGACTCCAATTGACTATAAATATCATTTCCAAATGTTACACAATTTGCATTGAAAGCAGAATCTTTGATTCATGTATGTGGTTTACATTTGAAGTCCTAATTTCCATCATATGCATTGCTATATTGGAGTTCGGGTTTAATGAACACTTTATTTAACTGGTTAGCATAACAAATGGCTATAGGTCCATTTTATGAAGGTTATGACTATTGGTATAATTGGGTAAATCAAACTAAAAAGTGTTTTAAACGCTATTAAATACTAAATGAACCTATAATTGTTGTGTTGTATGCATGTAACAGTAAAATCTTAGTTGTATTATGATGTGCGTTGTAATAATCCAAGCCAGACACCTCAATGATCTGTTTTAATAAATTTTAAATCAATTTATCAGATACATAGGTAAAGCAATACATATGCAATACCTTAAAGTATTACATAACAAGAAATCTCACAAAGGACAGAATTGTTTGGTTAATCATTTTTCAAAGTAAAGCGATGACTGAAGCAATCGATTCTTTTTGCAACGTCTACCTATGTCTAATGCTGCACATGGTGACAAGAAGTAGTTCTCTGTTATTAACGAGGTCCATAACCAGAGTCATAATTCCTTTATATTAATTTATGGGGAACTTTGACCAGCAAAACTATTGAAAGCTGTGGAAAGTGATGCTATCGATTGTCTTTTTTCTTACTTTTTTCATCAAAGTAAGTACTTACCTTGGTTTACGTTTTTGTGACTTCAATGTGACGGTTGCAAAGTTCAAATACATTTAGAACATTACACTTACAAATCATGATTTGATATGTATCCAATTTTTCCATGTTTTTCCTTGTTGATAGCCATTGGAAAATCACGGAATTCAATAATTGTAGGATAGGATATGACCTATTGGACTGTCAACTTTGCATTGTGACATCATAATATTATTTAAGTAATATAGGAATTTTAGGGCAAATGCCTATATTACTTTTAAACTTTAAAATTACTTTGCCTTTTAAAACAGGTACCTACTATTTTACTATCCTCAAAATTGTTGTTGTATATATCTGCTTATATACCTTAAAATATTATATTGTTAGGTATAAAATGTCACTGGTTAACTTTATCACTTGGACCACCTGCATTTATAAATTATTATGTCATAGAGTTGTACGAAACTAATGCGCTTATCACTCATCACATTCATGACTGCTTGACAAATATATTATGTAGACAGCGAACACAAAAGCTGTATTATGAGTGGCACCAGTTCTGTGTTTTAGTAAAATAGCTGGAAGAAGCTATAACTCTAAGATTACCTAAGCTAAGTAAGGTAATTAAAAACATCCGTAGTTTCTACTCTGAGGACACATCGTAAAATCATTAAACAGTAGGTGTATTGTTTTCACCAACAAAAGCGTGTTGTTTAATGAAACGGACATAATGAGTAATGATACTATTCCTGTACTCTCATGTATGTACTACCCTGTATGTATCTCGAAGTGTAGTTGTCTTGTGGGTAATTTTATAGTTTTACATGGGCAAGAATGCATTAGCGAGAAGCATCACAAAAATGAAGGACATAATATTCAACGACGGTTGTGGACGTGACAGGTCGCTGGGGCAGGGCATACCATCATTTACGTTCTAGACGTTTAATTTGTAGTAGCAAATTATCTGTTTGTGTGTAGACAGAAGACTAAGACAAATGACAAAGAACAACAAAATCTTTTCTCATATTATTTGTTCGGTATAGAAATACATAGGTAAGTTGGTTCTTAGGGTTAGGGGAACCTGAGATTGACCATTGAACACTGAACACATGGTCAACAAGACTACGTTTTAGGTAACTTTTTTACTTAAATTTGCTCATTATACGCAATAATAATAAGGTAATAATGCCCCCTGACACTAGCAGGAAAGAAATTTTAATATTGAATGTAGTACAACAATATAATACTTATAGTAGTGTGTACTGGATACAATCTTTAGACTGTATCTAGGGCACTTGCCTCCCTCGAAATCCTAAAAAAGAGGCTATTTTACCATAAAAGTGCCCTCAATCGCAAAAATTTTCGCGCTTTTTAGGTTGATTTTGGTTTAATTGGGGTTTTACCTCGGTGCCCTCTCGAAACCAAATCCTGGTTGCGACCTTGATCTGTCGGTCGGTATATAGTAAATTATAGAGAAGCATGATGTGGTGACTCTTGTCTTAGCCATATAAAGTTGTATTATGTATTCTACACATGACCACTCTACGAGTGTGTGAGCTATGAATTTTGCAGCAAAATTGTGACGCTAAACATTGCCAAGTTTTAATGTGCTCTGTATAAAGTTAAAAAGTAGAAACATTTCATATTTCAAAAATGATGATTTTATGATGTTGTAGTAATAAAATATATGTAAGTAAACATTTAGTAATTAGAGCACTAAGAAACCAAAGACGCTTGTACACAAATACTCTTCACAAGATGAAATCTTGTCTTCATCAAAATCAACTTTCTAGGATGAGTTGGGATTGTGGTAAAAAACCTTAATGATCTTTATGAAATAAAATCCTTTCAGACTACAGTGCTCGTATAAAATTACTGTTATCTTTGGGCTCTTAGAAATTCATAAAGAATGAATGTTCTTTGTTATTCAAGAATAATGAGAATTTGATACTTCATTCAACTTTCAATCATCCCAGGATTTCCAAAACTTATTTCTCAGCAATAGCTTTTACCCAAAAGTGTACTCCATTAACAACTACGAAGTTACTGCACTTTACACTGTGCATCGAAAGTTTGTATTTACATACCTATAACAAAAAGTTTTGCATAATGATACTCTAACACTCTGTATAGAGATACGAGTTTAGACAATGGTTGGAGGTGAGGTAGCTGGTGGTAAAGTATAGGTATATCGTATCTAGGCTTAATTATAAGATGTGAATAGATATGGCATGCTTTTGGCAAATGATTGACACTGGAAAAGTAAAGAGTTAGAAAAAAGTGAAATGTAGTTAAGGTATTACTACTACACTTCCACCATGTCTACCAATATAAGAATAACAACAAGCTTTCAGCTTCTGGTTATAATATAAATGAATAGCTGACTCCAATTTGTCCTAATGCAGCGCTTCATTAAGCAAATGAAAATTACCCCGACCGAAGTGAGTTGGAAGTTCTTTTATGAATTATCAATATAGAGTGATGTGACGGGAACAGCATCAAGCTTATCTTTTTCTTTTGACGAATCTTTTTTCTCAGCTATGTTTTATTACTGCAAGAAAAGCTTTCCCGTCACATCCTCATTCTTTTCTATACCGTAAAACATCGAAGCGTAGATTGTTTGCTCACACTCACACCGAGCTGCTTGAACTCTTTGAACTGACAGCAATTCTTTTCTTATTCGGGAAGGAGGAGGAAACCACATGCCGCAGTGCCACTCTCACTCTAAGCTCATTGCCTCATAAATCATCCATAGCAATTTGTTCTTTCACCTATAGCTCCATTTGATATTGCAAGATAATGATATCTCGCAACTGTACTCATCACTTCAAAAGGCAAAGAACAATACCACACGGTAATAACAACAAAATCATTTTCCTTGTATGAAGGAATATATAGTAATGCCTTCTTTTATATTTCATCTTCATTCTTATAGGGTCAAACAATGCAATGGAAGTACCTACCTGCCCACATTACACACAGGTACAGGTACTACCACACACTATAAAACCAAGGCACCATGTCTATTCAAAGCAGAATTTAATCTCAATCGATTCTCGTTCCTTACGACCTGAATATTTTCACGAAGCAAATATCCATGGTCGCTTGTCTTGTGTGCAAACTATCTCTAAGCCGGCACTTACCATATGCCTGCTTTGCCTACCTATTCTATACTTCGCAATCTCAATTGCAATTTCCACGTGTAAGAGATACTGGCAAAATCAATACTCAATATAGTCTTTCATTTGATTACTACATCCAAGTGGAAATTCTGGTCCCAAGTGGTCCCATTTCAGTAAAATTGTAAGATACATTGGAAAAGACAGGAATTTACAACATGCATTTATTTCACGAATCTGAATTGACGCAAAGCAAATCCAAAAATTGTTACACAAAAAATAGGACATTTGATTTTTTCCACAAAAATGACACACAAAATCGATAAAAATGTTAGTGTACTTATAATGTTATAATCAACGCATGCAAATTCAAAACTAGATAGCAGTAATAGTAATACACAACTAATAGTATAATCAAAATAGTTTTTTAGGATTTTCTCCTATGTATTACTGTTTGGCCTGGAATGGCTAAAAATTGAACGCAATTAGAACAAAAGCGTGCTATCTTTGTATTTTTTATTGCTCCGAATTTTACATTTCTTTCTTTATATTCTTTATATATATATATATGCGCATATAACATTTAGTTAAATTTGTTTGCTTGTCAAAGGACAAAACGGATGCCTAATTTTGTATTCAAATTTGTACCTACTAACTTGGCATTTATTCTTACCCCTGAATATAGGAAAAGAAAAATTGAGTGTATCCTGTATATCTATCAGGAAGAGTAGGTACATGCAGTGTTTGCAGTGCCTGGAGAAAGTTCTTTGAGTTTGTCCATGGCCCTCTATATATAACCGAATTTATTTCTTTTGGATTGACTAATGTTAACCCAAAAAGCCTAGTTACTTATTGTTCGTTCTCGTCGTACGCAAGATATTTGTGTGAACTTCTTCCGCATTTGTAGTAGTAGTGTGTCTGCTGAGTACATAAACATACTACTGCACTGTAAAGGAAAGAGCTAATAATTCGAAGAAGCTTCCCCATCACACACAAAACAGATAAGTGTGTCATGTCATGACTAGGTGTGAATAGAATACACTATCAAGGATATTTTGGTCCCTCTGCGTGAAAGAACAAGCCAACTGAGCGAGAATCTTTATGTGAGATTCGACAAGCAAGGCAATATAAATAGAGTTAGACTGAGTGAGAAACTACTCACATTTCTCAACATAAGTGTCTCTCTCGATTCTAAGATATTTGTCTGGCTTTCGCACACACGAGAATGAATGTCCAGGTTGTGATGGATCAATAGATCAGCCACATTGCCATTCTCAACAGACTTAGTACACTGTACTACGGCTGGCTATATACAATTCTTAGAATTCGGGTAGAACTGTTTCTGAATGCCCAGTGCCGATTCTATACGAAACTTTAAACAATCATGTAAACTTGACTGCCCTGCTTTGTTTCTTCAATGTTCTGGCCAAGTGTCGTGTGTGTGAATGTGTGTGAGAAGGGGAGGATTTCTTCTTTATGACTGAAACAGTTGACTGTTATGTCTTATACGAGATACGTAGAATGATGGGAAAAGGTTAACAGTTTCACTTTTCCATTTTCAATTGTACTGAGTATTTCAGCTATATAGGCATTGTAATGGGAACGTTGTAGCTGACTTGGCTGAGTGATTTCGAAGCAGCAGGTGTTTAATATTTGCCAAATATTATACGTCCGCCCTACGGGAAAGGAAAGTTTTCGTCACCTTTTTACGCTCAGGGTGATTTCAGAGATTTTCCCACTGTGCAAATTTTCCCTATTCTATCTCACCAAGATTCTACGGTCTTTTCATTTTTCTGTAATATCCATCCATTTCTATATATACAAAGACAAAGAACACAAGTTCAAAATGCTAAAAGCTATTCTGTTTTCAAGGACACCCTAGCGGGTTAGCAATTAGCATTATTAATGTGTTTTAACAGGTAAAACTTTTAAACTCAAAGAAAAGTTCACAGCCAAGCTTTAAGCAAAATAGTTCGTTCTATAGCGATATCAAATACAATTCATTCATTTTAGCCAACGAAAAACTTCTATCCGCAAGTAGTCTATATTATATAATATATACATACTCAAGGGCACATAGTTTGCATGAGGAGTTAGGTATTGTAAACACTTTTTACTTGCACCAAATGAAAATTATACTAAAAGACTAAAAAGGCAAAAATTGTCTGTAGCATTATGTAATGTATGGTTTCTTGTCATTGAGTCTCACTTACAGAGTACATGGACAGATCGTGAACGCAATAATTGTACCCCAGTGATTTAGGAATACCTAAGTGACGAAAAAATAAAGAAGACTTCAGGTAACTAAAATTTAACCTTTAAACTTTACTGTCGCAAGAGAAAGTTTAAGTATCAATCTATTACTTCATTTCCTGTTTTCAAGTTTTATAACTAGTCTGTACAGCAGCATACAGAGTATTTTCAAAATACATTAAACTGCAGATCCCTTGATGGAGATGATCGTAAATGAAATTATGAATGTCAAAACTGCTCACTTGGGAACTCATCGGAACAGTTTTATGCTTCTCTCACTTTATTGAAGAGGTAGTTTGCTAGCAACCAAAAGAGATCAGTTATTACATCTTCCCGTAGTTCATATCTATAGCTGAAATATTTAATAAACTGATTCCGAGTGTATACTATTAGGTAAAAGACACAAGGTGTGTTTTATCATTTGAAAAATCTCACAATCAAAACTACAATAGAAAAACCTTGAACCAAACGTCGGGTGAAACCATGAAGAAATCCATCGCTTAAAGGGCAACATTCACGTGTCTACGTACAATATTCCTATGTAAAAATACTTTCCCAACTACCTACGTTACCAAAAACGTACAATGACATTTAGTTGAAGACTATTTCGAACGCTCCTTGCAAATAATAGTAGAACAAGTTTCGTTCTAAATTGCATTGTTTTTATCACATCACGTATCCATTTTATGTACTATAATATTACATTTTGTTTATTATAGACAAATAGGTACTCCGTCCTTATTTAGGATGAAAGTATCTGTATCGAGTAAACTATGAGGGAAGTTGCAAAGGTTGAAAAGATAGAGATAATCTAATAGTATAATACTTTTCATCCCTGGAATTCACTCAAAAATGAAAAGACTTTCAAACTCCAATTTATTTCTTTACCTACGATATCCGAAGAGTTGGAGCACGATATGGCAGTAGTAGAGTTGTATTGTATTGAAAGGTGGACTTTTTGCCAATTTATAAAGTTGACGCTTGGTTTACTGAGATTCTCTTGTGCAATATGATGATGTCAAAATCAAATCAAGCTTTTAACTCCCATACATAAGTTTCGTGCAGAAGAGATCGATAAGCCATTAAAAATGTAGCATGCATGCGTGTTCAATTTCTAAGCAACAATAACGACTAGTCATTATTACCTATACTGATGTTTCCTCGACAGTTTTACTTTATTTGATTAGCAGACGCCTTTTTGATCTGAGTAGACATTAGGACACTAACTACACAACTATTGCCCTGCAGTGCCCAGAGTAATCTATTATTCTAATAAACAATTTACAGCTGATCCATATGATAATAAAATATGAGGAATAATATTAGTATTAGAGGGGTATATTTTATGTGCATGTATGTAGTACGTGATGCTTTCAAGGTATTTTTTACTGCGTAGTAGCCGTAGACACCTTAAGCAGACTAAATTATAGGTTTGTGTTTTATAGTGTCTCCAGGTGTGGTGCAGCATGCGTGACAGTTTTTTCTAATTTCATCACATCACATTTTCATTTAGGAATATGTGTACGTGTTTAATATTTAACTGTCATGTCAGCACAATGTAATACAAAGAGTGTATACCTAGGTATATGCACGACTGCACCATATGTTTTCTCACAGATTGTCATCTCATAAACTTACAATATGATTTAGTCTCAATTTGAAAGTTGCCATTTGTCTTTGCCATTTTATAGGAGCAGAGCTTATGGCTTACTGCATATATGAAAAGCATTTTCTGTGTTGTTATTTAATTATAACCTCAGTAGAGCTATAAAATACACTTATTAGCACAGCATTTTCTTTGTTCTTACTTCTTTGTGGGATGCAAAGTGCAATTACATTTTACATCTGCTCGCGGTTTCTGTTTCACTGCGATATATGACAATAAGTATGACGTACATAAAGCTGCATTTCACGATTAAAGAATTTTCCATCCAGCTTGCTTTTATCATGCAAACCATTTCATAGTGCCTTAGAGCAAAAAATAAGTACTTGGAGAAAGACAACTTAAATTTAGAGTTCGTGTTGGGAAACATCAAGAAAGTTCGGTCCTCTCAGTCTCGTCTGTCCTACAGAGATGACCAGAATAAACTGACAGAAACTTGTCATGTTTCGTTCAAGTGTAATATAAATATAATATGAAAATTTGCCAGGAGCAAATGAAAATACTACATTGAAAATGTCTTCTTCTTCAGCTCGTAACTCGTTCAAAAGTTTAGTACAAGTTCGGTGGAGGCCTTACTGAGGCAAAATGCCCGATTTCAAAAGTTGTAGGTACTTTCAAAGTTTAGTGTGCTTGACTTGAATTGGAAAGAAAACACAGGATTGTGAAGTGGAAACGATTCACTTAAGACTATTCTGTTCGCTCCAAGCAAGCATGGGATTCAAACCCGTGTAACCGAGAGAGAACTGACAATTTTACTAAGCCTAAGTTGGTGCATGGTAAATATATAGTAGTATCGAATAAAATAAACCTACAAACAATTCAGTCACACTCTCTGATTTCAATCTCTACGCAATTTTCTTTAGTACGTTGTGGTTGAAACAACACACTTACGTTTACTAAGTATAATATAAACTAATGAAAGTGGGAAGAAAGAAGTTGCTTCTGTGAACCAAAGGGAATTGAAGGGGTTGTCATTTTCCTTTAATAATTGAATATGTTTCTATTATACCTACCTAGATCTATTATATGTTTTTTCCATTTCTTGCATACACATCTGAAGTAGCCAAGCTGTACATGTGTACCTACATGTCCTAAACACTACGCAAGCAAGCAAGCTACTGCACACAATTCAAGTATTGCGAGAATGGTTATCGACATTGCGTTTGCTTGGTGTATGTGTATGCTTTGCTTTTATTGTCTGCTCGACTTAAGGAAAGCAAGAGGAGACTTGTGAAGCAGAATTTTCTCCATGAAAATCAAACCAAGATCAAGAGTCGAAGTCACGACATGAAATCTCTAGAGCTTTGTTGTACGTGTGTACACGCTATCAAGGATTCACTTAAGAGAAAAGAAAAAGAAAGTCAAAGATCAGATCGATAATACTTCTCAGAGAGAGAGGAGTCCAGTAAGAAAAGAAACCAGGAAAATAACAATTCGGGGGATCGTATAGATGTAACTGTGTTAAGTTATGATTCATGGTCAATTCCCTCTTATACTTGACAGACTTTTTACATAGCAGGATACAACACTTGCGCTTTTCATTCAGCCTTTCGTTTGACTCTCTCTCTCTCGTGCTAAACGCACACCACTGATTTAGAAAGCTTGGCAAAATATAATTTAAAGTTGATTTCTATTTTCTGACCACACAAACTGACATCTACAATTTTGTTTGTGACAGCCCCGTTTTTTAGTAGGTACTGGGTACCCTATCTATACCCTATTCAGTTATTCCGTGATGAAAGGCTATTCAGCTTTATGATGAATCGCAAATCTGCTCTTTTGGCTTCCACAAATAACTAATACATTTACAAAGCTATAGTACCATTTATATAGGTCGTGGCAAAGCAAGGGGAGGGGGAACTACATGTATAAACCGAATGGCATACTGACTGAATAAAATGAGAAAAGTTTATATAGGATGTGTATCTCTGTGTGTCAACAGAAGCAAGTTGTCTGTTCCTACTAGTTCATACAAACAACATTCGCATAGAAAATGCATATCTTTTCATGTATTCAAAGTCAGAGGAACATTGGATGCTATCAGTATTCAGACAATCTTATTCAAGTCTCTCTACCATGAATGCTAATTGTCACGGATCATTAACTCCCAAACCATGAAAGTTTACATTAAAGCAGATACTTACATTTGTATATTATAATCATGCCAAGCCTTTGTAACTTCTTCTTCGTCTTGAATTATTAGTAGTTAGACATATAGATGTATAAATAGCTCTTTTACATTATATTTAAGCCATGTCGACACATTCTATCACTAACTGAATTCCTTCACTTTCACAAAAGCGAAACTTGGTTTGCTTATGCTACAGCATGCTATAGCTATTTGGTCCTCAGACCAGTAGAAGTGAATGATCCATAAACCTACAAAACTAAACAGATTTATTTCGAAGTTCATTTAACCCATCTTTCTCTTTGTGCTCCTACAAACATCTAAACTCCCAAAGTATCTGACTACATTTACATTAATAAATCCACATTGCATAAATGTATGACGCTCTTAAGGAATACGGCACGTTGTTGACAGCAGTCATCTATAAAATCATTGAGCCGATTATTAATCTCATTTCGTAACTTGTACCATTATTTTTGTCTAGCTCAATTTATTGCACAAATCTACATTAAGGTCTCAATTGTAAATAGAGTTCAGAGAAAGGTATAGGTACTTGTACTTACAAACTACAAACCACAGTATTTGACAAAATTCGCCAATTCAACTTTATTTTTAAATAAGTTGTTCACTTCTGGCAGCAGATGTTGAGGATCTCGTTGAAAAAACGGAAGTCCAATTGAAAGAATCTGACTTATTGTTAGTAGTAAGTACTGGCTGCGTACTTAAGATTACGTGAGATTTCTCTAACGATGAGAAAATGGTATAAAATGATAAGAGTCTCAGTCAGTGAATCCTTTCACATCTACTTGCTATTTATAAGTAGGTGAATTCGGTGAAAGCCCGGAATCATCCTCGCTTTCAATAGTAGTACTTAAATAGTTAATTCCTTCCTAATGCCAACAGACAACTACGGATCACACATTTTCCCAAAGGCAAGGCAAGTTTCGATACAGACTTAGAAAGTCCAGTTATGACATACCTACCAACTACTATGTAGTATGTACAAGCTTCACATTCCAAAACTGCGAACGAACAACCACGATCTCGTACGATCATTCACGGCTCTTACACATTACCTAAAAGAGTGTAATCATCTATAATATAGGCATCCCTTTTTACACTGCGTGGAAAATGAACTGAGGATATTGTGTTTCCCGCATACACCTAATATTTTCTTAAATTATTATTCTTGTCATTCGTACTTGTGTTCTTTTGGGGTGTCCTCTGTACTGTAAATCAACGCATTAGAATTAAGTGACACATCTAGACTTGCACTACTTGTATTTTCCATTAACTGTTGTCATTTTCCAATCCCTATAAATGTAAGTACGACTCTTGGAAATACAACATAGGGGTTTTTATACCTTTGCAACATGCTTGATCTTTTACTTGGTGGGTGTTGAAGATTAATTATTTAAGTGCCTTGTATATATCAACTACCTAGGTATAATTGCTGTATGGAAACGGGACATGACTTCCAATAAAAAATGAATTTATAACAGAAAATGTTGAGTTTACAAATGAACTGTGTTACTGTGTTTTATTTGATGACATAGAATATAGACCCACAATTCAAGCTTGTGGTAATTGATTTATCACCACTGTAGTATATCACAAGAACTACAAAATATAAGTTATGTTATTCTTGATGTCAGCGAGAAAGAAACTTTTTGGTTCACATAGGGCTTAAGAATAGTATACTGTGAGATAGTATTTTACCCGATTTCCATCAACGTTGTGTGTGGGGATATATAAATGATAATAAAATCTGTGGATTCTCTGGTTCACATTTCTTTGTGTCCCATGTGAGACTGTATTCATCATCTAATATTGATGACACAGGGAAACTACAACTACATGTTTGAAACCAAAATGAACATGATAATTGTTCCATGTAGTGTTGTAAGTTGCAAGTACTTGTAATTTGACGTTTCACTTGTGAGACACAAGAAACAAATGGTGCCTGGTTATTCAGTTCAATACTGTGTGTAAGCCATCACAGAGATTGTTAGGCTTGACTTTTGGTAGCCTCGAACAGAAAGACGACACTTCATCAAATATTAGTGTAACTATTCTCTACAACAAGCGGTCGGCGAGCAAAAAGCTTGCGAATAGAAACTTCTCATTGTCAGTTTTAAGCAAAAGCCTTTTCTTTAAAGCTTAACTGCTTCGAGCAAGAAGTGTTTGCTTATATTTAGTCAACAATGTGAGCTTGTTATCCAGAAAGCTTACAAAGTTTGTGTAAATTGTAAATACGATACGAATACCACCATAAGGTCTATCGCATTTAGACGATGTCTTTCAGAGAACACTTAATAATTCAACCCTAGCCATAAGAAACATGTGCAAAGCAGTAGAACGTACCCAACTATGTAAATAGACAAAAAGTACTTTTTGGTGGTATGTATCATTTCTAGGCATGAGATATTTTGTATAATATACTTATTAGAACTATAAGGAACTCCGAAAATGTTAACTCCTGTGTATGATGCATTCGACTGTACATAAATTTTACTTGCAGCACATACAAGAAAGACAAATCGATGATTTATTCCTATATTGCGATACATAGTTTAGTGAGTAGTATAGTCTGGTCGTTTAAACATACCTAGTAATGTATATAATAGTGCATGCACACTGTTACAATTTTTCATGTGTCATATTATAGTCATATCATTTGTTGAGTGACAATGTGCCTATAGCCTGTAGTATGTATTTATAAGCAAATGTCACGACACAACTATAAATTACCATATAGTTTTCACACAGCTTTAGAGCTTTTGTGTAAGCATTTACATTATTTAACCGTAATGTGAAATTGTCTGAATCGGCCTTCTTATGTATACTAAATAAAACATACATTTAGTATCAATCACAAAACCCGTTGCAAATACTATTTTATACCTCAAATGTAGAATTCTGAGCAAAGATATTCGTACTCACGCCACGCGTAAGCTAGGTATTATTTTCAAACAGAAGAATTACAAATTGTAACACTAAACTTATTTAAATACCTAATGTATCGATAAAATCACTGGGTCCTTGTTCCTATTTGAACTCAAATGATCGATAAGAAACAGAACAGCTAACAAGGTCGACATTATGTACATTAGGTATAAACTTTCCCTTTATGAATTGTTAATATTTAATGGCCAATTACATAAGTACCCATAAAATATGTATTAAAATTGCTTATGATATTTCAATTATTGAAATTGACAGAATGCTATTGTAAACATGTGCAATTTATTTTCTGTTACCTAGTATGCAATTGAGGGCAAAATTGTGTGGAACAAAGCACATGATCAAAAATACCAGGGTGGAAGTTAGTTGTTGGTAATTAAAGCCAAGCCAAAGCCAATAACGTACCACCAAAAATCCTACAGAAACTCCAGAAGGATGTTCAGTTGCATTGTATTAGATTAGATGGTATTATGTATATAGATATAGAGATGATTTAATGCATCAAATTATTAGGTTAAAGATTGAAAATTTATAGCACCCACAAGCACTTCTTAAAATATGACATGTGGTTGTTGTACTTAATCTGACAACCTGGTTAGCTTCCGTCTTTATCATGATATCATCTAATTGGTAATTATTATCTGGGTATTACCAATTTACTCAAGTTACTTTATCAATTTCTATTTAGACATTGACTGAGAATGACAATCTATAATAAAAGTAATAATAGTAGGACCTAAACATAGTATTCAGTTAAACAGCTAGGTATATAAAATTAGGGCTCAAAAAATCCAATCGTTAAAGCACGAGAATGCAAGTGCTGATTAAAATCAAATCTAGTTCAGAAGGTGAGTATAGGCCTTCAGGCTCATGTCCTGGTTGCCTTTTTTAGACCAGTAAAGTAAATGGCTGATATGAATTAGCCTTTTAGCTTTGGAGCCGTTACTTTATAGTACTAGTGCATTCAGCTAATAGCTGGCTGCTACCAAATATACACTTACAAAATTTTCAATGCCAGATTATACATTCAAATGCCTGTAAAAACTATAGAATAAGCCAAACACGCGATTAGCTCAACACACTGAACTACTAAACTATCACGAACGATAATGAAAATATCTGCAAGAACCCCGAGGGCGTTCCCTGAAATTTTATGCATACATATCTACAACACAATAGCACTGCATACTTTTAAATTCCTTTCACACAGCGAGCGGAGAGATATTGTACATAATATACATTGAAAGCATTGTATATGGATACCTTAGTTTTGAAATTTTCTTTGCTACACTTATTAGACCTCACGAGGTCTTATAGAGCCGTTATGTCTGTCTGTCTGTCTGTCTGTCAGCACGATAACTTGAGTAGAAATGAAGCTAGGCAGATGAAACTTGGCACACACATAGTAAAGGGCAAAACTAAGGCTAAGTTCGTTGGTC